>JAXFYN010000905.1:0-78979 GCA_036172215.1 Camellia granthamiana
TAGTAAAAATATCAGCCACTTGATCCATAGTAGGAATATACTTAAGTTCAATTTGCTTAGCCACCACTTTCTCCCGAACAAAATGGCAATCAATATCTATATGTTTGGATCTAGCATGGAAAACAGGATTTGATGCTAATGCCATGGCAGATAAACTGTCACACCAGATGACAGGAATATGAGCTGAGGAAACACAAAAATCCTTAAGTAATTGCTGAATCCAAGTGAGCTCAGCTGTGGTATGAGCTAAGGCTCGATACTCAGCTTCAGTGGATGAGCGTGCAACTGTTGCTTGCTTTTTAGCGGACCAGGAAATCAGGTTTGCACCAAGATAGACACAATAGCCAGAGGTGGATTTACGATCAAGAGGATCACTAGCCCAATTAGAGTCGGAGAAGGCAGACAGCTCATACGGACCTGGGGTGAAAGAAAGGCCATAATGCAGAGTTCCTTTGACATATCGAAGGAGCCTTTTAACAGCCTGAAAATGGGCATTGGTGGGACAGTGCATAAACTGGCAAGCTTGATTTACAGCATAGGAGATATCGGGTCTAGTGATAGTCAAATATTGCAGTCCACCAACTATACTGCGATAGAGTGAGGGCTGAGCAAATGGTAGGGAATCAGTGGCAGAACACAGAGGTTTAAGAACCATAGGAGATGAACAGGGCTTGCAGTCGGCCAAGCCAGCTTTATGTAATAAGGCAGCAGCATATTTGGCTTGGGATAAAAAATAACCATGTGCATTAGACTTTACTGAGATGCCAGAAAATAAGATAAAGAACCGAGTTCTTTCATGGAGAAGACCTTGTGCATGTGTTGAAGCAGCAGAGTAATAAAAGCAGTATCATTTCCTGTGAGTAAGATGTCATCAACATACACCAATAACAAAGTAATACTAGTGGCAGTGTGTCTGATAAAAAGAGAGGCATCAGACAAGCTGTTGATGAATCCTTGGGAAATCAAGAAAGCAGAAAAAGTGGAGTACCAAGCCCTAGGGGCTTGCTTGAGACCATACAAGGCCTTCTTGAGTTTGCAAACATGAGAAGAAGATTTTTCAAATCCTGGAGGCTGCAACATATACACTTCCTCTTGCAGAGTACCATGAAGGAATGCATTTGATATATCAAGTTGTTTTATAGCCCATTGAGATTGAAGTGCAACACTTAAGAAAATTCGAATGGTAGGTTGTTTTGCCACTGGACTAAAGGTCTCATGGAAATCTATGCCTTCTTGTTGCAAGAACCCCTTTGCCACCAATCTAGCTTTGTAACGGGCAATGTTACCATTGGAATCCCTTTTAATGCGAAAAACCCATTTGCATCCAATGGCAAGCTTATGAGGAGGAAGGATAACAAGATCCCAAGTGCCTTGTTGTTGAAGAGCTTGATATTCCTCCTTCATAGCTTGAAGCCACACTGGAGATTGAAGAGCAGCTTGAACAGTGAGAGGCTCAGTTTCAAGAAGAGAAACAGGAGCAGAAAAACACTGAGGCAGTTTATGTTTGGATCTAGTAATCATGGGATGTGTGTTACCAACAGCAGAAGGAAGAGAAGGAGGAGGTAGATCAATAGTAATAGAAGAAATAGGAATAGGATGTGCATGAGACTGAGGAGGAGGAGTAGGAAAGGAAGAAGAAGAAGTCTTAGAAGAAGAAGTGGATAGAACAGGTAGAGGAGATGCTGAAGGTATAGATGGGTTAGGAGAGGCAGTGCTAAAAGAGGAAGGCCAGAAAAATGAAGTAAGATTAAACAAATCTGAAGATGAAGAAGTAGTCATAGATGCTTGCTGTTGAGAAAAAGGGAAACATGTTTCATTAAAAATAACATGCCTAGAAATGTAAATTTTTCCAGAAATAGGCTCAAGACATCGATAACCTTTAATGGTGGGATGATATCCTAGAAAAACACAAGAGATAGATTTTGGTGCTAGTTTGTGAGAAGCATAAGGCTTCAACCAAGGAAAACATTGGCAACCAAACACTTTAAAAAGGGAATAATCAGGGATGAGATGAAACAACATTTCAAAAGGAGTCTTATGATGTAAAATGCTAGAAGACATTCTATTAATTAGAAATGTAGCTGTAGCAATGGCATCAAACCAAAAATTGATTGGAACGGAGGAGTGATGAAGCAAGGTGATGGCAGTTTCAATAATATGTCTGTGTTTGCGTTCAGCTATGCCATTTTGAGCTTGAGTATATGGACAACTACTTTGATGAATAATGCCATGAGAAGACAACAAAGTATCAACTCTTTTATTTACAAATTCAGTTCCACAATCAGTCCTAAGAATTTTAAGAGAAGTCTGAAATTGAGTGTCAACATAGGCTTTGAATACAAGCAATTTATCATACACTTCACTCTTGTAAGCCAAAGGATACACCCAAGTAAATCTACTGTAATCATCTACAAACAAAACATAGAATCGAAATGGGGCATTATCCACTGTAAAGGGTCCCCAAACATCACTATGCACTAAGGCAAAAGGACAATTGACAGAAGCATTAGACAAAGAAAAAGGAAGTCTGTGAGATTTAGACACATTACAATCCAAGCAAGACAGAGCTTTATTCAAAAACATTTTATTTTGATCTGGTAAGAAGCCAGCCATATGGTGAAGTTTTGAAGAAGAAGGATGGCCTAGTCTTTGATGCCAAAGTATGTCAGACACAGGAGCTGGACTGCTAGCAGATACAGGAGCAGTGGTTTTAGATTGAAACACTAGAGGAGAAGAGAATGGCTGAGATGATGGAATGAATTGATAGAGACCATTGATATTAACACCTCTATGCAGAATCTTGTTCGTGCATTTGTCCTGAATGACAAAAGTGTTAGCATCAAAAATAACCAAACAATTGTGATCTTTGGTAAGTTGATGTACAGATAACAGATTTGAAGAAATGGCAGGAACATGGAGTAGATTTGAGAGCTGAAAAGCATGATGTGGTGTAGGTAAGATACCTTTACCAGTGTGACTAATTTGCAAGGCAGAACCATTACCAATTTGAACCTGCTCCTGTCCTTGATAAGGCTGAAATTGTTGAAAGTTAGCCAAGTCATTTGTCAGATGATTGGTAGCAGCAGAGTCAACATACCAAGGAGGTATAGTAGGATCAGCAAAAGTCTGTGGGACTGAAGCAGTATAAGCTTTGGGCAGAGAAGACTGAGAAGAGGTGTTAGGAGTGAATTGTTGAAAAGTTGGATCAAGTCTATGCCAACAGTCAAAGGCATTATGGTTTAGACCACCACAAATCTGACAGCCAGATGAAAAAGTGCCTCTGGATCTATTATTATGCCTAGTATTGAATCGGCCTCCTCTAAAGTGACTATATCTACCTCCTCTCGAACCACGATATGAAGATCTGCCTCTTGGAGAGTAAAAACCTCGATTGGAAGCATGTGCAGAATCATAGCCAGTCTGAGAGAAAGAGGAAGATCCTCGTGAGGCAGAGTAAGCAACATGAAGCTCTGTGCTAGTAGACTGTTTAAGTTTTTGTTCAATGTGAATGGATTCGGAACATAAGAATGAACACAACTGGTCCATTTTGACAGGTTCAGAACGAGTGCGAATAGATGTTTTGAAGGCGTCATATTCTTCTGGTAAACCATTCAAGGTTAGAAATACCAGATCTTCATCATCAACCTTTGCAGATGCCAAAGCTAACTGAGCAGCTATTTCTTTAATTTGAGACAGGTATGCCTCCATTGAAGATGACTTCTTACAGATGGTTTGAAGTTTGGTTTTGAGCTGATGAATATGAGACCGTGAGACGGAAGTAAATTGCTTCTCTAAGAACTGCCATACCTGATCACTCTGAGTCAGATGAAGAACTGAGGAATAAATTGGAGGAAGATAAAGTTGCAGTCAGAAAGGTGAGCAGATGTGCATCGATCAATTGCCATTTTGCATAACTCGGATTTGGAACAGTTTTTCCAGAATCATCAATGATTTCTGCAAGTGGACATGGATGAGATCCATTTACATGATCAAGAAATCCAGATGCTCGAAGCACATTTGTCATATGTGATTTCCAGATGATGAAATTGTTTGACTCAAGCTTCACTGTGATAAGAGAATGAAAATTTGAAATTAGTGAACTGAGATTGGGAGGTAACGAAGTATCAGCCATTGAAAGACAAAGGATCTTGCTCACGAGAGCTTCAGCTCTGATACCATAATAAGAATCTGCAAACTGATTTTCTATATTTTCATTATTGAGAACTGTGAATTACATCTTGTTATATACTAAGAGTCTGAAACTAACAACTGAAACTAATTCTCAAAATATCTAAACTAACTCTGTAACAAACTGAACAAACTAACAAACTAATTATCTAACCACCACAACTAATTCCCTGATAATATGGCAGTGTAGTACTAGCTTTACAGGGCTGTGATGAATTACAGGGCTGTGATGAAGAATCTAGAACAGATAGCTGGAGAGGCTGTGATGTAGTGGATGAAGTGGATGCTGCTGCTGTAGTGATTGAAGTAGATGCTGATGCTGATGCTGTGAGAACTTCTTCAGCCCCCCGCAAGCTGATAGGGCAGACAGACACTAACAGCTTGTCTCGTAGATAATGAAACCGAGCAGGAGACAGGGGCTTAGTAAAAATATCAGCCACTTGATCCATAGTAGGAATATACTTAAGTTCAATTTGCTTAGCCACCACTTTCTCCCGAACAAAATGGCAATCAATATCTATATGTTTGGATCTAGCATGGAAAACAGGATTTGATGCTAATGCCATGGCAGATAAACTGTCACACCAGATGACAGGAATATGAGCTGAGGAAACACAAAAATCCTTAAGTAATTGCTGAATCCAAGTGAGCTCAGCTGTGGTATGAGCTAAGGCTCGATACTCAGCTTCAGTGGATGAGCGTGCAACTGTTGCTTGCTTTTTAGCGGACCAGGAAATCAGGTTTGCACCAAGATAGACGCAATAGCCAGAGGTGGATTTACGATCAAGAGGATCACTAGCCCAATTAGAGTCGGAGAAGGCAGACAGCTCATACGGACCTGGGGTGAAAGAAAGGCCATAATGCAGAGTTCCTTTGACATATCGAAGGAGCCTTTTAACAGCCTGAAAATGGGCATTGGTGGGACAGTGCATAAACTGGCAAGCTTGATTTACAGCATAGGAGATATCGGGTCTAGTGATAGTCAAATATTGCAGTCCACCAACTATACTGCGATAGAGTGAGGGCTGAGCAAATGGTAGGGAATCAGTGGCAGAACACAGAGGTTTAAGAACCATAGGAGATGAACAGGGCTTGCAGTCGGCCAAGCCAGCTTTATGTAATAAGGCAGCAGCATATTTGGCTTGGGATAAAAAATAACCATGTGCATTAGACTTTACTGAGATGCCCAGAAAATAAGATAAAGAACCGAGTTCTTTCATGGAGAAGACCTTGTGCATGTGTTGAAGCAGCAGAGTAATAAAAGCAGTATCATTTCCTGTGAGTAAGATGTCATCAACATACACCAATAACAAAGTAATACTAGTGGCAGTGTGTCTGATAAAAAGAGAGGCATCAGACAAGCTGTTGATGAATCCTTGGGAAATCAAGAAAGCAGAAAAAGTGGAGTACCAAGCCCTAGGGGCTTGCTTGAGACCATACAAGGCCTTCTTGAGTTTGCAAACATGAGAAGAAGATTTTTCAAATCCTGGAGGCTGCAACATATACACTTCCTCTTGCAGAGTACCATGAAGGAATGCATTTGATATATCAAGTTGTTTTATAGCCCATTGAGATTGAAGTGCAACACTTAAGAAAATTCGAATGGTAGGTTGTTTTGCCACTGGACTAAAGGTCTCATGGAAATCTATGCCTTCTTGTTGCAAGAACCCCTTTGCCACCAATCTAGCTTTGTAACGGGCAATGTTACCATTGGAATCCCTTTTAATGCGAAAAACCCATTTGCATCCAATGGCAAGCTTATGAGGAGGAAGGATAACAAGATCCCAAGTGCCTTGTTGTTGAAGAGCTTGATATTCCTCCTTCATAGCTTGAAGCCACACTGGAGATTGAAGAGCAGCTTGAACAGTGAGAGGCTCAGTTTCAAGAAGAGAAACAGGAGCAGAAAAACACTGAGGCAGTTTATGTTTGGATCTAGTAATCATGGGATGTGTGTTACCAACAGCAGAAGGAAGAGAAGGAGGAGGTAGATCAATAGTAATAGAAGAAATAGGAATAGGATGTGCATGAGACTGAGGAGGAGGAGTAGGAAAGGAAGAAGAAGAAGTCTTAGAAGAAGAAGTGGATAGAACAGGTAGAGGAGATGCTGAAGGTATAGATGGGTTAGGAGAGGCAGTGCTAAAAGAGGAAGGCCAGAAAAATGAAGTAAGATTAAACAAATCTGAAGATGAAGAAGTAGTCATAGATGCTTGCTGTTGAGAAAAAGGGAAACATGTTTCATTAAAAATAACATGCCTAGAAATGTAAATTTTTCCAGAAATAGGCTCAAGACATCGATAACCTTTAATGGTGGGATGATATCCTAGAAAAACACAAGAGATAGATTTTGGTGCTAGTTTGTGAGAAGCATAAGGCTTCAACCAAGGAAAACATTGGCAACCAAACACTTTAAAAAGGGAATAATCAGGGATGAGATGAAACAACATTTCAAAAGGAGTCTTATGATGTAAAATGCTAGAAGACATTCTATTAATTAGAAATGTAGCTGTAGCAATGGCATCAAACCAAAAATTGATTGGAACGGAGGAGTGATGAAGCAAGGTGATGGCAGTTTCAATAATATGTCTGTGTTTGCGTTCAGCTATGCCATTTTGAGCTTGAGTATATGGACAACTACTTTGATGAATAATGCCATGAGAAGACAACAAAGTATCAACTCTTTTATTTACAAATTCAGTTCCACAATCAGTCCTAAGAATTTTAAGAGAAGTCTGAAATTGAGTGTCAACATAGGCTTTGAATACAAGCAATTTATCATACACTTCACTCTTGTAAGCCAAAGGATACACCCAAGTAAATCTACTGTAATCATCTACAAACAAAACATAGAATCGAAATGGGGCATTATCCACTGTAAAGGGTCCCCAAACATCACTATGCACTAAGGCAAAAGGACAATTGACAGAAGCATTAGACAAAGAAAAAGGAAGTCTGTGAGATTTAGACACATTACAATCCAAGCAAGACAGAGCTTTATTCAAAAACATTTTATTTTGATCTGGTAAGAAGCCAGCCATATGGTGAAGTTTTGAAGAAGAAGGATGGCCTAGTCTTTGATGCCAAAGTATGTCAGACACAGGAGCTGGACTGCTAGCAGATACAGGAGCAGTGGTTTTAGATTGAAACACTAGAGGAGAAGAGAATGGCTGAGATGATGGAATGAATTGATAGAGACCATTGATATTAACACCTCTATGCAGAATCTTGTTCGTGCATTTGTCCTGAATGACAAAAGTGTTAGCATCAAAAATAACCAAACAATTGTGATCTTTGGTAAGTTGATGTACAGATAACAGATTTGAAGAAATGGCAGGAACATGGAGTAGATTTGAGAGCTGAAAAGCATGATGTGGTGTAGGTAAGATACCTTTACCAGTGTGACTAATTTGCAAGGCAGAACCATTACCAATTTGAACCTGCTCCTGTCCTTGATAAGGCTGAAATTGTTGAAAGTTAGCCAAGTCATTTGTCAGATGATTGGTAGCAGCAGAGTCAACATACCAAGGAGGTATAGTAGGATCAGCAAAAGTCTGTGGGACTGAAGCAGTATAAGCTTTGGGCAGAGAAGACTGAGAAGAGGTGTTAGGAGTGAATTGTTGAAAAGTTGGATCAAGTCTATGCCAACAGTCAAAGGCATTATGGTTTAGACCACCACAAATCTGACAGCCAGATGAAAAAGTGCCTCTGGATCTATTATTATGCCTAGTATTGAATCGGCCTCCTCTAAAGTGACTATATCTACCTCCTCTCGAACCACGATATGAAGATCTGCCTCTTGGAGAGTAAAAACCTCGATTGGAAGCATGTGCAGAATCATAGCCAGTCTGAGAGAAAGAGGAAGATCCTCGTGAGGCAGAGTAAGCAACATGAAGCTCTGTGCTAGTAGACTGTTTAAGTTTTTGTTCAATGTGAATGGATTCGGAACATAAGAATGAACACAACTGGTCCATTTTGACAGGTTCAGAACGAGTGCGAATAGATGTTTTGAAGGCGTCATATTCTTCTGGTAAACCATTCAAGGTTAGAAATACCAGATCTTCATCATCAACCTTTGCAGATGCCAAAGCTAACTGAGCAGCTATTTCTTTAATTTGAGACAGGTATGCCTCCATTGAAGATGACTTCTTACAGATGGTTTGAAGTTTGGTTTTGAGCTGATGAATATGAGACCGTGAGACGGAAGTAAATTGCTTCTCTAAGAACTGCCATACCTGATCACTCTGAGTCAGATGAAGAACTGAGGAATAAATGGAGGAAGATAAAGTTGCAGTCAGAAAGGTGAGCAGATGTGCATCGATCAATTGCCATTTTGCATAACTCGGATTTGGAACAGTTTTTCCAGAATCATCAATGATTTCTGCAAGTGGACATGGATGAGATCCATTTACATGATCAAGAAATCCAGATGCTCGAAGCACATTTGTCATATGTGATTTCCAGATGATGAAATTGTTTGACTCAAGCTTCACTGTGATAAGAGAATGAAAATTTGAAATTAGTGAACTGAGATTGGGAGGTAACGAAGTATCAGCCATTGAAAGACAAAGGATCTTGCTCACGAGAGCTTCAGCTCTGATACCATAATAAGAATCTGCAAACTGATTTTCTATATTTTCATTATTGAGAACTGTGAATTACATCTTGTTATATACTAAGAGTCTGAAACTAACAACTGAAACTAATTCTCAAAATATCTAAACTAACTCTGTAACAAACTGAACAAACTAACAAACTAATTATCTAACCACCACAACTAATTCCCTGATAATATGGCAGTGTAGTACTAGCTTTACAGGGCTGTGATGAATTACAGGGCTGTGATGAAGAATCTAGAACAGATAGCTGGAGAGGCTGTGATGTAGTGGATGAAGTGGATGCTGCTGCTGTAGTGATTGAAGTAGATGCTGATGCTGATGCTGTGAGAACTTCTTCAGCCCCCCGCAAGCTGATAGGGCAGACAGACACTAACAGCTTGTCTCGTAGATAATGAAACCGAGCAGGAGACAGGGGCTTAGTAAAAATATCAGCCACTTGATCCATAGTAGGAATATACTTAAGTTCAATTTGCTTAGCCACCACTTTCTCCCGAACAAAATGGCAATCAATATCTATATGTTTGGATCTAGCATGGAAAACAGGATTTGATGCTAATGCCATGGCAGATAAACTGTCACACCAGATGACAGGAATATGAGCTGAGGAAACACAAAAATCCTTAAGTAATTGCTGAATCCAAGTGAGCTCAGCTGTGGTATGAGCTAAGGCTCGATACTCAGCTTCAGTGGATGAGCGTGCAACTGTTGCTTGCTTTTTAGCGGACCAGGAAATCAGGTTTGCACCAAGATAGACACAATAGCCAGAGGTGGATTTACGATCAAGAGGATCACTAGCCCAATTAGAGTCGGAGAAGGCAGACAGCTCATACGGACCTGGGGTGAAAGAAAGGCCATAATGCAGAGTTCCTTTGACATATCGAAGGAGCCTTTTAACAGCCTGAAAATGGGCATTGGTGGGACAGTGCATAAACTGGCAAGCTTGATTTACAGCATAGGAGATATCGGGTCTAGTGATAGTCAAATATTGCAGTCCACCAACTATACTGCGATAGAGTGAGGGCTGAGCAAATGGTAGGGAATCAGTGGCAGAACACAGAGGTTTAAGAACCATAGGAGATGAACAGGGCTTGCAGTCGGCCAAGCCAGCTTTATGTAATAAGGCAGCAGCATATTTGGCTTGGGATAAAAAATAACCATGTGCATTAGACTTTACTGAGATGCCCAGAAAATAAGATAAAGAACCGAGTTCTTTCATGGAGAAGACCTTGTGCATGTGTTGAAGCAGCAGAGTAATAAAAGCAGTATCATTTCCTGTGAGTAAGATGTCATCAACATACACCAATAACAAAGTAATACTAGTGGCAGTGTGTCTGATAAAAAGAGAGGCATCAGACAAGCTGTTGATGAATCCTTGGGAAATCAAGAAAGCAGAAAAAGTGGAGTACCAAGCCCTAGGGGCTTGCTTGAGACCATACAAGGCCTTCTTGAGTTTGCAAACATGAGAAGAAGATTTTTCAAATCCTGGAGGCTGCAACATATACACTTCCTCTTGCAGAGTACCATGAAGGAATGCATTTGATATATCAAGTTGTTTTATAGCCCATTGAGATTGAAGTGCAACACTTAAGAAAATTCGAATGGTAGGTTGTTTTGCCACTGGACTAAAGGTCTCATGGAAATCTATGCCTTCTTGTTGCAAGAACCCCTTTGCCACCAATCTAGCTTTGTAACGGGCAATGTTACCATTGGAATCCCTTTTAATGCGAAAAACCCATTTGCATCCAATGGCAAGCTTATGAGGAGGAAGGATAACAAGATCCCAAGCCTTATGGGAGTTCCAATCTCCCAATCTAAATTTCTTGATTTTTTTATTTAAAAAAAAAAAAAACTTAGCATTTATTAACTTCTCCTAACCCCCAAGTCTTACCCTCATAATAACACTTTAATGTATTAAGAACAAGTATAATTTTTTTTTTTTAAATCCAACACATATAAATTCCTTGAAAAGTCTCAACACATATGATTCTTATCCCTCATAATAACACTTTAATGCATTAAGAACAAGCATAAATTTTTTTTGTTGAAAAGTCCAACACATATGATTATTATTAAAATATTAAATTTAATATAATATAATAAAAAAAAGATATTTAATTCATTGAAAAGTCTAACACATATGATTGTTATCAAAATATTAAATTTTAATATAATATAAAAAAGGAAAAAAAAAAGAAGACATTTAAAAAAAAAACATTTAAAAATCGCAGTTCACATATATTGATAATTATCTATACTATATATTAAGCAAAAGGGGGTTTTTAACCCCAAGGCCTGTGGGAGCTCCAATCTCCTAATCCTAATTTTCTAATTTTTTGATGTAAAAAAAACAAAAACCTCAGCATTTATTGACTTCTCCCAACCCAACTTCAGCATTTATTGACTTTTCCCAACCCACAATCCCTTTTGACTTCTCTCATAATTATTGTAACATCCTTTTCAATTTCTCCCATAAACTATGGTTACACACAAAAATAAAAAAAAAATAAAAAAAAGAATTTAGCTATAAATTTCAAAAAAATATAACATCTAAATTTGAATTATGATTTAATAATATAATTATGTTTTTTTTTTTTTTTATGTATATCTATCAAAATTTTAAATCACTTAATGGGACAAATTAATCAATTTTCCAAATTTATTGATTTTTAATTTACAAAATAGATTAAAAAAAACTATTGACTGATTTTTAACCCCAAGGCTTGTGGGAGCTCCAATCTCCTAATCCTAATTTTCTAATTTTTTGGTTTAAAAAAAAACAAAAACCTCAGCATTTATTGACTTTTCCCAACCCACAATCCCTTTTGACTTCTCTCATAATTATTGCAATATCTTTTTCAATTTCTCCCATAAACTATGGTTACACACAAAAATAAAAAATAAAAAAGATAAGAATTTAGCTATAATTTTCAAAAAGATAAAACATCTAATTTTGAATTATGATTTAATAATATAATTATGTATATTTTTTTTTATGTATATCTATCAAAATTTCAAATCACTTAATGGGACAAATTAATCAATTTTCCAAAATTATTGATTTTTAATTTACAAAATAGATTAAAAAAAACTATTGACTGATTTATTTATTTAATAACAAAAATATTTCATAATCTATCTCACAAATTTTCAAAAAAAATATATTAAAACTTGCATTCATTTTCTCTTTCCCAAAAAATCAGATAGGAGCTCCAATCTCCTAATCCTAATTTTCTAATTTTTTAATTTAAAAAAAAAAAACCTCAGCATTTATTCATTTCTCCTAACCCAACCTCAGCATTTATTGACTTTTCCCAACCCACAACTAATCAATTTTCCAAAATTATTGATTTTTAATTTACAAAATAGATTTAAAAAAAACTATTGACTGATTTATTTATTTAATAACAAAAATATTTCATAATCTTTCCCTCCTAATCTGTCTCATAAATTTTCAAAAAAAAATATTAAAACTTGCATTCATTTTCTCTTCCCCAAAAAATCAGATAATATTTTCTATTAAAGTTGTAGATATCTACCTATATTTTATATATTATATTATAACATAACAAAAAAACTAAAAAACTAAAAAAAAAATCTTTAAAGTTTACCTAAATAAACTTTAAATCAATAAAACTCTCATGTCTATCACATATCTAACTCACATTATAACTTACCTAAATAATAATAATTAAAAACAAATGAAAACCACAGATAAATTAAATTTAAAAAAAAAAGATACCCACAACTCCATCTTAAATAAATTGAAAAAAAAAATACCCGAATAGAAACCACACAAAAATAAAAATAAAAATAAAAAGATATAGCTATCTATCTATCTATACTATATATTAAGCAAAAGGGGGTTTTTAACCCCAAGGCCTGTGGGAGTTCCAATCTCCTAATCCTAATTTTCTAATTTTTTGATTTAAAAAAAAAAAACTCAGCATCTATTGACTTCTCCCAACCCAACCTCAGCATTTATTGACTTTTCCTAACCCACAATCCCTTTTGACTTCTCCCATAATTATTGCAACATTCTTTTCAATTTCTCCCATAAACTATGGTTACACACAAAAATAAAAAATAAAAAAGATAAGAACTTAGCTATAGATCTCAAAAAGATATAACATCTAAATTTGAATTATGATTTAATAATATAATTATGTATTTTTTTTATGTATATCTATCAAAATTTTAAATCACTTAATGGGACAAATTAATCAATTTTCCAAAATTATTGATTTTTAATTTAAAAAATAAATTAAAAAAACTATTGACTGATTTATTTATTTAATAACAAAAACATTTCATAATCTCTCTCTCCTAATTTCTCTCACAAATTTTCAAAAAAAAAATATTAAAACTTGCATTCATTTTCTCTTCCCCAAAAAATCAGATAGGAGCTCCAATCTCCTAATCCTAATTTTCTAATTTTTTTGATTTAAAAAAAAATCTCAGCATTTATTGACTTCTCCCAACCCAACCTCAGCATTTATTGACATTTCCCAACCCACAATCCCTTTTGACTTCTCTCATAATTATTATAACACCCTTTTCAATTTCTCCCATACACTATGGTTACACAAAAAAATTAAAAAAAAAGAAGATAAGAATTTAGCTATAGATCTGAAAAAGATATAACATCTAAATTTGAATTGTGATTTAATAATATAATTATGTATTTTTTTTTATGTATATCTATCAAAATTTTAAATTACTTAATGGGACAAATTAATCAATTTTCCAAAATTATTGATTTTTAATTTACAAAATAGATTAAAAAAAAATATTGACTGATTTATTTATTTAATAACAAAAATATTTCATAATCTCTCTCTCCTAATCTCTCTCACAAATTTTCAAAAAAAAAATATTAAAACTTGCATTCATTATCTCTTCCCTAAAAAATCAGATAATATTTTCTATTAAAGTTGTAGATATCTACCTATATTTTATATATTATATTATAACATAACAAAAAAAACTAAAAAAAAATCTTTAAACTTTAAATCAATAAAACTCACATGTTTATCACATATCTAACTCACATCATAACTTACCTAAATAATAATAATTAAAAACAAATGGAAACCACAGATAAATTAAATTAAAAAAAAAAGATACCCACAACTCCATCTTAAATAAATTGAAAAAAAAATGTACCCGAATAGAAACCACACACAAAAAAAATAAAAATAAAAAGATATATCTATCTATCTATCTATATTTATACTATATATTAAGCAAAATGGATTTTTTAACCCCCAAGGCCTATAGAAGCTTCAATATACCAATCTGATTTTTTTTAATTTTTTATTTAAAAAAAAAAACTCAGCATTTATTGATTTGGTCAAAATCTCCTGATTAGCATTTATTAACTTTTTTCAATCCACATATCTTTCCACATGCCTGCAATTATTGATTTGGTCAAAATCCCCTAATCAGTATTTAAAATCCCCTTATACAAATAATTATAGATACAATTCGTATATAGTTACTGCAGTACCCTTTTTAACTTCCCCCATACACTATGGTTAGTGATAAAAAAAAAATCTTAAAAAACATAATTTATATATTAAAAAAATCTAAAACAAATATAAATATCTATAATTATCCCGTGCATAGCACGGGTGATATGCTAGTAAATATATTAAGGAAAAGGGGGTTTCTAAACCCCAAGTCTTGTGGGAGTTCCAATCTCTCAATCTTAATTTTTAAAATTTTTAATTTAAAAAGAAAAAAAAAACTCTGCATTTATTGATTTGGTCAAAATCCTCTGATCAGCATTTATTAACTTTTTATAATCCACATGCCTGCATTTATTGATTTGGTCAAAATCTCTAATTAGCATTTAAAATCCCATCATACAAATAATTATAGATACAGCCCGTGCATAATTACTGCAGTAGCTTTTTTAATTTCTCCTGTACACTATGGTTAGTGATAAGATTGTTAAATTATTTTTATAAAAAATATAAAAAAACCTAATTTATATATAAAAAAAATTAAAACAAATATAAATATCTATAATTATCCCGTGCATAGCACGGGTGATAGGCTAGTACTATATTAACCAAAAGGGGAGGTTTTAACCCCAAGCCTTGTGGGAGCTCCAATCTCGCAATCTAAAATTTCTGATTTTTTGATTTAAAAAAAAAAAAAAACCTTTAGCACTTATTAACTTCTTCCAACCCCCAAGTCTTACCCTCATAATAACACTTTAATGCATTAAGAACAAGCATAAAAAAAATTCTTTGAAATCCAACACATATGAATTTCTTGAAAAGTCCAACACATATGATTATTATCAAAATATTAAATTTCAATATAATATAATTAAAAAAAACATTTAATTCCTTCAAAAGTCCAACACATATGATCATTATCAAAATATTAAACTTTAATATAATATAAAAAAGGAAAAAAAGAAGACATTTTAAAAAAAAAGACATTTAAAAATCGCAATTCATATATATAGATAAACACATATAATTATTATCAAAATATTAAAATTTAATATAATATAATAAAAAAAAGAAGACATTTAATTCCTTCAAAAGTCCAACACATATGATTATTATCAAAATATTAAACTTTAATATAATATAAAAAATGAAAAAAAGAAGACATTTAAAAAAAAAGACATTTAAAAATCACAATTGACATATATAGATAATTGTAAATATATTAAGAAAAATGGGGTTTCTAAACCCCAAGCCTTGTGGGAGTTCCAATCTCTCAATCTTAATTTTCTAAATTTTTTATTTTAAAAAAAAAAAACCTCAGCATTTATTAATTTGGTCAAAATTCTCTGATCAGCATTTATTAACTTTTTTCAATCCATATGCCTGTATTTATTGATTTGGTCAAAATCTCTGATTAGCATTTAAAATCCCCTTATACAAATAATTATTGATATAGTCCGTACATAGTTATTGTAGTAGCCTTTTTAATTTTTCCGGTATACTATAGTTAGTGATAAGATTATTAAATTATTTTTATAAAAAATCATAAAAAACATAATTTATATATTAAAAAAAATTAAAACAAATATAAATATCTATATTCAAATAAAAACAGTCATTATGAAAACCTGCCACTTGAAAAGTCAGAAAGATATTTCGTTGGTTGAATGTTTTTTTCTCGTCGGAAACAAAAACTTAGGGACTTGGGCATCTCTATTAGAAAACGTTTCCAATTCTGAGAATCAATTTAACTCATGGGCTTGAATTTTGTGCATCTAATAAAGTGCGCAACCCATTTTAGAGCTATCTATACTATCTATACTATCTATCAATTTATACTATATATTAAGTAAAAGGAAGTTTTTAATCCCAAGGTATGTGGAAGCTCTAATCTCTTAATCTTAATTTTCTAATTTTTTGATTTAAAAAAAAAATCTCAGCATTTATTAACTTCTCCCAACCCAACATCAGCATTTATTGATTTTTTCCAACCCACAATCTATACTATATATTAAGCAAAAGGTCATAATTATTGCAACACCCTTTTCAATTTCTCCCATAAACTATGGTTACACACAAAAATAAAAATAAAAAAAGATAAGAATTTAGCTATAGATCTCAAAAAGATATAACATCTAAATTTGAATTATGATTTAATAATATAATTATGTATTTTTTTATGTATATCTATCAAAATTTTAAATCACTTAATGGGACAAATTAATCAATTTTTCAAAATTATTGATTTTTAATTTACAAAATAGATTAAAAAAACTATTGACTGATTTATTTATTTAATAATAAAAATATTTCATAATCTCTCTCTGCTAATCTCTTTCACAAATTTTCAAAAAAGAATATTAAAACTTGCATTCATTTTCTCTTCCCCAAAAAATCAGATAGGAGCTCCAATATCCTAATCCTAATTTTCTAATTTTTTGATTTAAAAAAAAAAAACTCTCAGCATTTATTGACTTCTCCCAACCCACAATCCCTATTGACTTCTCTCATAATTACTGCAACACCCTTTTCAATTTCTCCCATACACTATGGTTACACACAAAAATTAAAAAAAAAAAGATAAATTAATCAATTTTCCAAAATTGTTGATTTTTAATTTACAAAATAGATTAAAAAAAACTATCTATACTTCTATACTATATATTAAGCAAAATGGGGTTTTTAACCCCAAGGCCTCTGGGAGCTCCAATCTCCTAATCCTAATTTTCTAATTTTTTGATTTAAAAAATAAATAAACCTCAGCATTTATTGACTTCTCCCAACCCAACCTCAGCATTTATTGACTTTTCCCAACCCACAATCCCTTTTGACTTCTCTCATAATTACTGCAACACTATTTTCAATTTTTCCCATAAACTATGGTTACACACGAAAATAAAAAAATAAAAAAAGATAAGAATTTAGCTATAGATCTCAAAAAGATATAACATCTAAATTTGAATTATGATTTAATAATATAATTATGTATTTTTTTATGCATATCTATCAAAATTTTAAATCACTTAATAGGACAAATTAATCAATTTTCCAAAATTATTGATTTTTAATTTACAAAATAGATTAAAAAAACTATTGACTGATTTATTTATTTAATAACAAAAATATTTCATAATCTCTCTCTCCTAATCTCTTTCACAAATTTTCAAAAAAGAATATTAAAACTTGCATTCATTTTCTCTTCCCCAAAAAATCAGATAGGAGCTCCAATATCCTAATCCTAATTTTCTAATTTTTTGATTTAAAAAAAAAACTCTCAGCATTTATTGACTTCTCCCAACCCACAATCCCTTTTGATTTCTCTCATAATTATTGCAACACCCTCTTCAATTTCTCCCATACACTATGGTTACACACAAAAATTTTTAAAAAAAAGATAAATTAATCAATTTTCCAAAATTATTGATTTTTAATTTACAAAATAGATTAAAAAAAACTATCTATACTTCTATATTATATATTAAGCAAAATGGGGTTTTTAACCCCAAGGCCTGTGGGAGCTCCAATCTTCTAATCCTAATTTTCAAATTTTTTGATTTAAAAAATAAATAAACCTCAGCATTTATTGACTTCTCCCAACCCAACCTCAGCATTTATTGACTTTTCCCAACCCACAATCCCTTTTGATTTCTCTCATAATTACTGCAACACCATTTTCAATTTCTCCCATAAACTATGGTTACACACAAAAATAAAAAAATAAAAAAGATAAGAATTTAGCTATAGATCTCAAAAAGATATAACATCTAAATTTGAATTATGATTTAATAATATAATTATGTATTTTTTTATGCATATCTATCAAAATTTTAAATCACTTAATAGGACAAATTAATCAATTTTCCAAAATTATTGATTTTTAATTTACAAAATAGATTAAAAAAAACTATTGACTGATTTATTTATTTAATAACAAAAATATTTCATAATCTTTCTCTCCTAATCTCTCTCACAAATTTTCAAAAAAAATATTAAAACTTGCATTCATTTTCTCTTCTCCAAAAAATCAGATAGGAGCTCCAATCTTCTAATCCTAATTTTCTAATTTTTTGATTTAAAAAAAAAAAAAAAAACCTCAGCATAGCAAAAGGGGGTTTTTAACCCCAAAGCCTGTGGGAGCTCCAATCTCCTAATCCTAATTTTCTAATTTTTTGATTTAAAAAAAAAAAAAAAACCTCAGCGTTTATTGACTTCTCCCAACTCATAATCCCTTTTGACTTCTCTCATAATTATTGCAACACCCTTTTCAATTTCTTCCATAAACTATGATTACACACAAAAATAAAAAAGATAAGAATTTAGCTATAGATCTCAAAAAGATATAACATCTAAATTTGAATTATGATTTAATAATATAATTATGTATTTTTTTTATGTATATCTATCAAAATTTTAAATCACTTAATGGGACAAATTAATCAATTTTCCAAAATTATTGATTTTTAATTTACAAAATAGATTAAAAAAACTATCTATACTTCTATACTATATATTAAGCAAAAGGGAGTTTTTAACTCCAAAGCCTGTGGGAGCTCCAATATCCTAATCCTAATTTTCTAATTTTTTGATTTAAAAAAAAAAATAAACCTCAGCATTTATTGACTTCTCCCAACCAAACCTCAGCATTTATTGACTTTTCCCAACCCACAATCCCTTTTGACTTCTCTCATAACTAGCCTATCACCCGTGCTATGCACGAGATAATTATAGATATTTATATTTTTTTTAGATTTTTTTAATATATAAATTATGTTTTTTAAGATTTTTTTCTTATCACTAACCATAGTGTATGGGGGAAGTTGAAAAGGGTACTGCAGTAACTATACACGAATTGTATCTATAATTATTTGTATAAGGGGATTTTAAATACTGATCAGGGGATTTTGACCAAATTAATAATTGCAGGCATGTGGAAAGATATGTGGATTGAAAAAAATTAATAAATGATAATCAGGGGATTTTGACCAAATCAATAAATGCTGAGTTTTTTTTTTTAAATAAAAATTTTAAAAATTTAGATTGAGATATTGAAGCTTCCATAGGTCTTGGGGGCTAAAAACCCCATTTTGCTTAATATATAGTATAGATATAGATAGAGAGATAGATATATCTTTTTATTTTTATTTTTATTTTTGTGTTGTTTCTATTCGGGTATTTTTTTTTTCAATTTATTTAAGATGGAGTCGTGGGTATCTTTTTTTTTTTTTTTAAATTTAATTTATTTGTGGTTTCCATTTGTTTTTAATTATTATTATTTAGGTAAGTTATGATGTGAGTTAGATATGTGATAGACATGTGAGTTTTATTGATTTAAAGTTTATTTAAATAAACTTTAAAAAAAAAAATTAGTTTTTTAGTTTTTTTTGTTATGTTATAATATGATATATAAAATATAGGTAGATATCTACAACATAGGTATAAAATCAGAATATATTATCTGATTTTTTTTGGAAGAGAAAATGAATGCAAGTTTTAATATTTTTTTTTGAAAATTTGTGAGAGAGATTAGGAGGGAGAGATTATGAAATATTTTTGTTATTAAATAAATAAATCAGTCAATAGTTTTTTTCAATCTATTTTGTAAATTAAAAATCAATAATTTTGGAAAATTGATTAATTTGTCCCATTAAGTAATTTAAAATTTTGATAGATATACATAAAAAAAATACATAATTATATTATTGAATCACAATTCAAATTTAGATGTTATATCTTTTTGAGATCTATAGCTAAATTCTTATCTTTTTTTTTTAATTTTTGTGTGTAACCATAGTGTATGGGAGAAATTGAAAAGGATGTTGCAACAATTATGAGAGAAGTCAAAAGCGATTGTGGGTTGAAAAAAGTCAATAAATGCTGAGGTTGGGTTGGGAGAAGTTAATAAATGCTGAGATTTTTTTTTTAAAATCAAAAAATTAGAAAATTAGGATTAGGAGATTGGAACTCCTATCTGATTTTTTGGGGAAGAGAAAATGAATGCAAGTTTTAATATTTTTTTTTGAAAATTTGTGAGAGAGATTAGGAGAGAGAGATTATGAAATATTTTTATTACTAAATAAATAAATCAATCAATAGTTTTTTTAATCTATTTTGTAAATTAAAAATCAATAATTTTGAAAAATTGATTAATTTGCCCCATTAAGTGATTTAAAATTTTGATAGATATATATATATAAAATACATAATTATATTATTAAATCATAATTCAAATTTAGATGTTATATCTTTTTGAGATCTATAGCTAAATTCTTATCTTTTTTATTTTTTATTTTTGTGTGTAACCATAATTTATGGAAGAAATTGAAAAGGATGTTGCATAATTATGAGAGAAGTCAAAAGGGATTGTGGGTTGGGAAAAATCAATAAATGCTAAGGTTGGGTTAGGAGAAGCCAATAAATGCTGAGGTTTTTTTTTTAAAATCAAAAAATTAGAAAATTAGGATTATGAGATTGGAGCTCCCACAGGCATTGGGGGTTAAAAACCCCCTTTTGCTTAATATATTGTAAAATGAATGCAAGTTTTAATATTTTTTTTTTGAAAATTTGTGAGAGAGATTAGGAGAGAGAGATTATGAAATATTTTTATTATTAAATAAATAAATCAGTCAATAGTTTTTTTTAATCTATTTTGTAAATTAAAAATCAATAATTTTGGAAAATTGATTAATTTGTCCCATTAAGTGATTTAAAATTTTGATAGATATATATATAAAAAAAATACATAATTATATTATTAAATCATAATTCAAATTTAGATGTTATATCTTTTTGAGAGAGATTAGGAGGGAGAGATTATGAAATATTTTTGTTATTAAATAAATAAATCAGTCAATAGTTTTTTTCAATCTATTTTGTAAATTAAAAATCAATAATTTTGAAAAATTGATTAATTTGTCCCATTAAGTAATTTAAAATTTTGATAGATATACATAAAAAAATACATAATTATATTATTAAATCAAAATTCAAATTTAGATGTTATATCTTTTTGAGATCTATAGCTAAATTCTTACCTTTTTTTTTTTAAATTTTTGTGTGTAACCATAGTGTATGGGAGAAATTGAAAAGAATGTTGCAATAATTATGAGAGAAGTCAAAATGGATTGTGGGTTGAAAAAAGTCAATAAAATGCTGAGGTTGGGTTGGGAGAAGTTAATAAATGCTGAGGTTTTTTTTTTAAACCAAAAAATTAGAAAATTAGGATTAGGAGATTGGAGCTCCTATCTGATTTTTTGGGGAAGAGAAAATGAATGCAAGTTTTAATATTTTTTTTTGAAAATTTGTGAGAGAGATTAGGAGAGAGAGATTATGAAATATTTTTATTACTAAATAAATAAATCAGTCAATAGTTTTTTTTAATCTATTTTGTAAATTAAAAATCAATAATTTTGGAAAATTGATTAATTTGCCCCATTAAGTGATTTAAAATTTTGATAGATATATATATAATACATAATTATATTATTAAATCATAATTCAAATTTAGATGTTATATCTTTTTGAGATCTATAGCTAAATTCTTATCTTTTTTATTTTTTATTTTTGTGTGTAACCATAATTTATGGGAGAAATTGAAAAGGATGTTGGATAATTATGAGAGAAGTCAAAAGGGATTGTGGGTTGGGAAAAGTCAATAAATGCTGAGGTTGGGTTAGGAGAAGCCAATAAATGCTGAGGTTTTTTTTTTTAAATAAAAAAATTAGAAAATTAGGATTACGAGATTGGAGCTCCCACAGGCAGTGGGGTTAAAAACCCCTTTTGCTTAATATATAGTATAGATTACTGCAACACCCTTTTCAGTTTCTCCTATAAACTATGGTTACCCACAAAAATAAAAAATAAAAAAGATAAGAATTTAGTTATAGATTTCAAAAAGATATAACATCTAAATTTGAATTATGATTTAATAATATAATTATGTATTTTTTTTATGTATATCTATCAAAATTTTGAATCACTTAATGGGACAAATTAATCAATTTTCCAAAATTATTGATTTTTAATTTACAAAATAGATTAAAAAAAACTATTGACTGATTTATTTATTTAATAACAAAAATATTTCATAATCTCTCTCTCCTAATCTCTCTCACATATTTTCAAAAAAAAAAAATTAAAACTTGCATTCATTTTTTCTTTCCCAAAAAATCAGATAATATTTTCTATTAAAGTTGTGGATATCTACCTATATTTTATATATTATATTATAACATAATAAAAAAAACTAAAAAACTAAAAAAAAATCTTTAAAGTTTATCTAAATAAACTTTAAATCAATAAAACTCACATGTCTATCACATGTCTAACTTACATCATAACTTACCTAAATAATAATAATTAAAAACAAATGGAAACCTTAGATAAATTAAATTTTTTTTAAAAAAAAAGATACCCACAACTCCATCTTAAATAAATTGAAAAAAAAAATACCCGAATAGAAACCACACAAAAATAAAAATAAAAAGAAAAAGATATATCTATCTATCTATCTATATCTATACTATATATTAAACAAAATGGGGTTTTTAACCCCCAAGGCCTATGGAAGCTTCAATATCCCAATATGAATTTTTTTAATTTTTTATTTAAAAAAAAATTAGCATTTATTGATTTGGTCAAAATCCCTTAATCAGCATTTATTAACTTTTTTCAATCCACATATCTTTCCACATGCCTGCAATTATTTATTTGGTCAAAATCCCCTGATTAGTATTTAAAATCCCCTTATACAAATAATTATAGATACAATTCGTGTATAGTTACTGTAGTACCCTTTTCAACTTTTCCCATATACTATGGTTAGTAATAAGAAAAAAATCTTAAAAAATATAATTTATATATTAAAAAAAATTTAAAATAAATATAAATATCTATAATTATCCCGTGCATAGCACGGGTGATAGACTAGTACTATATATTAAGCAAAAAAGGGTTTCAACCCCCAAGGCCTGTGGGAGCTCCAATATGTCAATCATAATTTTCTGATTTTTTGTTTTTTTTAAAAAAAAAATTAACCTCGGCATTTATTAACGTCTTTCAACTCACAAGACTTTTTGACTTCTCTCATAATTACTGTAGTACTTTTTCAAAAACAAATCATTTGTATATTAAAATTTTTTTAAAACAAATATAAATATCTATATCTCTATCTATCTATTTATTTATATCTATCTTTAGTCCACAAGTTTTGTGAGAGTTCCAATATCTGAACCTTAATTTTTTTTATTGTTTTTGAAAAAAAAAAAACTTAGCACTTATCAAATTCTTCCAAGTCTTTTAACTTCTCCAATACACACACTCTTTTTAACTTTTCACATACCTATTGCAAACCGTGAGTCTCATTTTTGTTTTCTCTTTCTTGACTTCTCACTTCTACACTTTCAATTTCACTGACCACGTATGCAAACAGTAAGTCTTCTTTTTGTTTTCTCCTTCTTGACTTTTCCTTTTGTTTACTATTTTAATATTGTAGTTAGATAGCGCATAAAAATATTTGTGATTTGTCTGGTGAATAAAAAATTATAATTTGATTTTTTAATATGATTGAAGTTAGATAAATATAAACCCTCACAAAGAGAAAAATGTTATTATAATTAGTTGAATGGTTCTTCTTCTTTTTTAATGTGATTATAGTTAGTTTAATAAAAAAATTTTCATTTATTTATTTTATTATGGGAAAAATGTGATGTGATTGTAGATTGTTCAATGGCTCTTTTTTTAATATGATTGTTATAGTTAGTTCAATGGTTTTTTTTAAAATGTTATTTAATCTTTTTATTTGCTATTTTAATTTTATTTTTAATATGATTGAAATTAAATAAACATAAACACTCATAAAGAAAAAAATGTGAATGCAGTTAGTTCAATGATTTTTTTTTTTAATGTGATTGTAGTTAATCAATGATTTTTTTTTTATTTATCTTTTTTATTATGGGAAAAATGTGATGTGATTGTAGTTTGTTCAATGGTTCTTTTTTAAATGTGATTTAATCTTTTATTTACTGTTTTAATGGTTTTTCTTTACAATTATTTATGAAAAAAATATGATTGTAGTTAGATAGTATAAAAATATTTGTGATTTGATTTGATTTTTTTTTATTTGATTTTTAAAGTGCCAATTATTGATAATAATTAGATTGTATTTTTTTAAAAAAATTGTAATTGATTTTTTTAACTCATTGTGTTTTTTGAAAAAAAATTATTGCGTTTTTTTAACTATCAATTCACTTAATTTGTGATTTGATTTTTAACTCACTGTGTTTTTTGAAAAACAAAATAGATTGTACCCATTAGGGTCACATAATGTACCAGTTATTGATGATGATTATATTGTATTTTGACAAAAAAAATAATTTGTAATTGATCTTTTTAACTCACTATGTTTTTTGAAAAATAAATTATTGCGTTTTTTAATTATCAATTGACTTAATTTGTAATTGATTTTTTTAATTATTGATGATGATTAGATAGTATTAAAAATTTTGCGATTTGTATGATTGAGGTTATCTCATTTTGTTTATAATTTTATTTTTTAATATGATTGAAGTTAGATAAACATAAACACTCATAAAAAGAAAAATGTGATTGCAGTTTGTTCAATGATTCTAAATAATATTTTTTATTTACTATTTTAATGGTTATTTTTTTCAATTATTTTTTTATTGTGAGAAAAATGTCATTGTAGTTAGATAGCATTAAAAAAATTGTGATTTGTATGATTGAAGTTATCTCCTTTTGTTTATAATTTGATTTTTTAATATGATTGAAGTTAACTCACAAAAAGAAAAATGTGATTGTTATTTGTTCAATAATCTATCTATACTATATATTAAGCAAAATGGAGTTTTCAAGCCCCAAGGCCTGTTGGAGCTTCAATATCCTAATCTGAATTTTCTATATTTTTTATTTTTTATGATTGAAGTTATCTCCTTTTGTTTATAATTTGATTTTTTAATATGATTGAAGTTAACTCACAAAAACAAAAATGTGATTGTTATTTGTTCAATGGCTCTAAATAATCTATCTATCTATACTATATATTAAGCAAAAGGGGTTTTTTAACCCCGAAGGCCTGTGGGAGTTTCAATATCCTAATCTGAATTTTCTATATTTTTTATTTTTTATTTAAAAAAAAATTCAGTATTTATTGATTTGGTCAAAATCCCCTGATCAGCATTTATTAACTTTTTTCAATCCACATGTCTTTCCACATCAGTGCATTTATTGATTTGGTCAAAATCCTCTTATACAAATAATTATAGATACAATCCGTCTATAGTTACTGCAGTACCCTTTTCAACTTCTCCCATAATGGTTAGTGATAAGATTGTTAAATTATTTTTATAAAAAATATTGAAAAACATAATTTATATATTAAAAAAAATCTCAAACAAATATAAATATCTATAATTATCCCGTGCATAGCACGGGTGATAGACTAGTACTATATATTAAGTGAAAGGGGATTTTTAATCCCAAATCTTGTGAGAGCTCCAATCTCTCAATTTAAATTTCTTGATTTTTTGATTTAAAAAAAAAATCTTAGTATTTATTAACTTCTCTCAACTCCTAAGTCTTACCCTCATAATAACAGTTTAATGTATTAAGAACAAGCATAAAAAAAATTCTTTGAAATCCAACACATATGAATTCCTTGAAAAGTCCCAACATATATGATTATTATCTCTCATAATAATACTTTAATGTATTAAGAACAAGTATAAAAAAAATTTCTTGAAAAGTCCAACACATATGATTATTATCAAAATATTAAATTTTAATATAATATAATAATAAAAAAAAAGACATTTAATTCCTTGAAAAGTCTAACATATATGGTTATTATCAAAATAATAAACTTTAATATAATATAAAAAAAGAAAAAAAGAAGGCATTTAAAAAAAAATTAAAAATCACAATTCACATATATAGATAATTGTAAACACAATCCATGCATAGCACGTGTGATATACTATTACTATATATTAAGCAAAAGGGGTTTTTTAACCCCGAAGGCCTGTGGGAGTTTCAATATCTTAATCTGAATTTTCTATATTTTATTTTAAAAAAAAACTCAGCATTAATTGATTTGGTCAAAATCCCCTGATCAGCATTTATTAATTTTTTTCAATTCACATGTCTTTCCACATGAGTGCATTTATTGATTTGGTCAAAATCCCCTTATACAAATAATTATAGATACAATCCCTCTATAGTTACTGCAGTACCCTTTTCAACTTCTCCCATAATGGTTAGTGATAAGATTGTTAAATTATTTTTATAAAAAATATTGAAAAACATAATTTATATATTAAAAAAAATCTAAAACAAATATAAATATCTATAATTATCCCGTGCATAGCACAGGTGATAGACTAGTACTATATATTAAGTGAAAGGGGATTTTTAATCCCAAATCTTGTGAGAGCTCCAATCTCTCAATCTAAATTTCTTGATTTTTTTGATTTAAAAAAAAAATCTTAGTATTTATTAACTTCTCCCAACTCCTAAGTCTTACCCTCATAATAACACTTTAATGTATTAAGAACAAGCATAAAAAAAATTCTTTGAAATCCAACACATATGAATTCCTTAAAAAGTCCCAACATATATGATTATTATCTCTCATAATAATACTTTAATGTATTAAGAACAAGTATAAAAAAAATTTCTTGAAAAGTCCAACACATATGATTATTACCAAAATATTAAACTTTAATATAATATAATAATAAAAAAAGACATTTAATTCCTTGAAAAGTCTAACATATATGATTATTATCAAAATAATAAACTTTAATATAATATAAAAAAAGAAAAAAAGAAGACATTTAAAAAAAAAATTAAAAATCACAATTTACATATATAGATAATTGTAAACACAATTCGTGCATAGCACGTGCGATATGCTAGTATCTATCTATCTATCTATCTATCTATACTATATAGTAAGCAAAATGGGGTTTTTAACCCCCAAGGCCTGTGAGAGCTTCAAGATTCCAATCTGAATTTTCTAAATTTTTTATTTAAAGAAAAAAAACTCAGCATTTATTGATTTGGTCAAAATCCCTGATCAGCATTTATTAATTTTTTTCAATCCACATGTCTTTCCACATGCCTGCATTTATTGATTTGGCCAAAATTCCTGATCAACATTTAAAATTCCCATACAAATAATTATAAATATAGGCCGTGTATAGTTATTGCAGTAGTATTTTTAATTTTTCTTATATACTATGGTTAGTGATAAGATTGTTAAATTATTTTTATAAAAAATCTTAAAAAACATAATTTACATATTAAATTTTTTTTAAAATAATTATAAATATCTATAATTATTCCGTTCATAGCACGGATGATAGGTTAGTTTTAGTGGAACAAAAGGGGCGTTAATCTTTGGAATTAAAAAAAAAAAAAAACTAAAGAATCCACCATTTTAGAGTTAGTTTATCTCTCTCTTTCTCTCTCATACACAGACCCATCAACCAATCAACGATATATCTTCCAGGCTTTTCAACTGGCTGGGGATATATATAGTTTCACACACGCGCGCGCACACACACATATATAATACATACACATTTGATTCGATAGAGTGAGTAACCCAAAATCAGATGCTAGAAGAGTCGGTGTATCTTTCCTTTTACAAGTAATACTTTTGAAAGGTTCTCTCTTTATTTGCATTTTACATTCTACATGATTTCCAAGTGTTCAAATATATTACATATAGAATCTGTTCTTGAAACATTTGTTTCTGTTTCCTCTCCCCCCCCCCCCCCCCCCCCCCCCCTCTCTGCCTTTTTTCTCTTTATTTATTGGGAATGTATAACATGTAGTATTTTTTTTTTTGGTTTGTGGGTGTAGATGGAAGGAAGAAAATGGAGGAATTGAATATGGATTGCTTGGTGAATGTGCTTGGGAGAGTTGGAATTGAATCACTGCTTTTAGACATTCCCTTTGTGTGCAAGTCATGGTTCAAAGCCACACTCAGTTCTCTTTGCTGGCGACGACTTAATTTTTCTGAAGACTCAACTGCACGATTAATCTATAAATATGAAGTAAAGTTTTGCTCCATCTCTATGATGAAGTTTGTCGTCAATCGTAGTGATAGATGTGCCACATATCTGTCACTTCCCAAC
The DNA here is from genome assembly GCA_036172215.1 of Camellia granthamiana. Classification (NCBI taxonomy): domain Eukaryota; kingdom Viridiplantae; phylum Streptophyta; class Magnoliopsida; order Ericales; family Theaceae; genus Camellia; species Camellia granthamiana. The sequence continues at coordinate 28,423 of JAXFYN010000905.1, forward strand.
CGTAGTCTTACAGATGAAGCATTAATTTATGTTGCAGATGGGTAAGTTCTATGAATTACATTAATGGTGATGATAAAATCTTAAGCAAGCTTGTTTTATCATAAAATGGATGAATTAATTAATTTATAACTTTTTGTTAGGTGTCCTAATTTGAGGACTTTTGTGCTGCCTTATGGTCTACCTTATGAACATATGTTGAAGATCCCAAACCTTATTAACAAGTGGAAAAGTTTAGAGTACTTAACACTTGGTGCAAGCTGCTTTCAGTTGCAAGATATCATTTACCAAATCAGCATTCACTGCAACAACTTTGTTGGATTGGGTGTTCCAAGTGCCTATATAGGGAAATCTGACGCTTCAGCTATTGCCACCTTGCTCCCTAACATAAAGGAATTGGATCTAAGATGTGCAAATATTGAAAAGGAGTACCTAGTGATGATATTGAAGGCCTGTAAAGAACTTGAGTATGTTGATGTTAGTTATTGCGAAGGTTTTGATGAGGGTGACATTGATATATTAAAGCTTGCTTCTCATATCCACACTTTCAAGCCTGAGGGTTCGATGTTTTACTCTGATTATGATGAGGAGTGGGACGACAACGACAACTTCGATCTTGATGAAATGTACTATTGGGGTTACAGGTCTTGCTAAGTGTTTAATGTCTTTGCTTGAATTTTTTTTTAAAAAAATTCATTTTTTTTTTGTTTTCATCGTTAGTTTAATTGCAGCATTATAGTGTGTACTTTTTTGTGAGGCCTCAGTTCAGTTCAGTCTTTCCTTCAAGCAATTTTCTTTTATTCTTGCTCTTTGGTTTAAGAAATCAACCTAACGATGAAAAACTGTGAATGTTGCTACATACATCTAACTACTAAATTTCGGCAATACAATAGTTACTGTTTTTTTCTAGAAAAAATGTTAGATTCGGCTTGTATTATCATAAAAATAGTAAAAAATTATTATGAAAGTGATACCACGTCATTCTTAACAAAGTTTTTGATGAAATTTTTACAATTTTTTTATGCACTTTTTATACATATCTATGTTAATAACCTGCATGGACTCTCATCATCTAAGTACATGAGGGAAAAGATAAGCACAAATTCAAAAAGGCTAAATTATGTATAATATAATAAGGGATAAATGTATAATTTTGCATTATACATTTTACAAATACTAATAATCAGAAAGCTGGAATGGGGTGATGTCTTTCGACCTAAACAATTTATGACAATATTTCAACTCCATAATCTCTTTTTCTTAGTATCGTCATAGATATTATTTTATTTTTTAAAATTTTTTAGGACACTTTTTTTTTTTTTTTTTGAACGGCTAAGAAAATCTTTATTGATGAACAACAAAATGATAGGATACATCAATAAAGAGGAGCTCAGAGCTAGGACAAGCTCAAAGCTCCGGTTGGTGAGAAACCAACAAGAAGAAAGAAACAAAAAACAGAAGTTGGCTGGACATATCACCAAGCAACCAAGAAGACAGTACAAATCACCTATGAACAACTCAACTCTACCATCACTATGTTTGTCCCAGTAAATAGCAACTCTACCTTCACTATGTTTGCTTGCAGTTCATCCCAATTCACCCTCTTGGCTGACAAATCACAAATTTTTTAGGACACTTATTAACAAAATCCAATCAATAATTGTAATAATGCCATTACTATGTTGTTTTGTATATGTAATATATTTTTTCTTTACTATTATTCAATTCTATTATAAAAATAAAAAACAAAATAATAAAAAATTAAATCAAGACATTAATTAAAAAAAGAAAAATGATTTATCTCTTAATTTTACGCACTCAATTCCATTCCCAATATTGTGGAATTAGGGAGAATAAATATGAGAAGGAAAGGAGTAAGACCATTTCATATGAGAATGAATCACGTTATTAGAATTAAAATTGAGGAGTTTCAATTAAGGGATTTAACACGTCTCATCAAAAAATAAATTAAGCCTTCGTTTGTTATGTGGGTTGGTTTTTTAATTTTTTAGCTTTTTAGTTATTTTAGTCTGGGGCTAAAAAGTCTCGTTTGTGATGGACTTTTTGACTTTTTTGATTTTTGTGAGAGAAAAAACGAAATGATTATGATTTGAATGTGACATTTTATTTTATTAACTTATTAGTCTTTTTTGTCTTTTTATGGCTAAAATAGCCAAAAAAAAGCCGATGTCAAACATAGCCTAAATATTTAATGTAACAAGTAGGGGTGTTGGCAAAAGGCTTTTTTTGACTTTTTGAGTTTAAATAGCACTAAAAGATAAAATATGTTAAAATAGCTAATAAGATAAAATGCTGTTGGTGGGAGTGGGGTGCAAACCACTGTTGGTGATTCACAAAGAGAGGTTTAATAACGAACCAAACTGAAATGAAATTCACTCACAACAATTCTGAAACAAATACAGAGCATGAACACACTCTTCTCTCTTTTATTTTCTTTCTCCCACATACTTTCATCTATCTCTGATACACCACACACAACTATATATATAGATAAACTAGCAGTGTGAACATATTTATTGCAGATACAGCTATCAGTGTGAATGCATTTAATGCGTATACGGCTATCAACCACCGCATTGAATGCATCAACCAACACATTGAATGTAGCCTCCAATCAAGATTACTTCACAACATTCCCCCTTAATCTTGATTCTCCATGCTGCTTCATTCCGAGCATTATCTTCATTCTGTTGAACAGATCATTTTTCAATGGCTTCGTGAAAATATCTGCAAGATGATCTTGAGATTTGCAAGGAAATAATTTCACCTCTTTATTTTTCACATGCTCTCTGATGAAATGATAGCGGGTGTCAATATGCTTACTTCTTTCATGATAAACTGGGGTTCCTTTGCCAATGCAATTGCTAAGCGATTATCAACATAAATCTCAGTGGGTTTTTGTGGAAATCCCAAATGCTTCAGCATGTTCCGTAACCATATTGCATGACATACAACTGAGTTTGGCTGCAGCATACTCAGTTTCGCAAGTTGATAATGTCACAACGGCTTGCTTCTTGGATTACCATGTGAAGGCTGTATTTCCCATAAAGAAAGTAAACCCCGTAGTACTTTTCCGTTCATCCAAGTCATGTCCCCAGTTGCTATCTAAGTAGCCAACAAGATTGAAATTATCAGTTAGTTTATAGAATAAACCATCATCGACTGTACCTTTGATGTAGTGAAGAATCCTCTTTGCTGCATAAAGGTGTGACTAATCCGGTGTTTCCATATATCTGCTAATCAGTCCTACTCCATAGAGTATGTCTGGCCTGGTGCAAGTAAGATAGCAAAGACTTCCAACTAGGCTCTTGAAATAAGTTGGATCCATATCACCTGCATTCGTACCTTTTCTGAGCTCCATTCCACTATCTACAAGAGTGTCTCACTGGATTGCAATTCTCCATTCTGTATCTCTTGAGAATTTCCTTGGCATAGCCACTTTAGGAAATAAAAATTTCATCTTTTTTTTGTGCCACTTCAATGCCGAGAAAATGAGTCATCAATCCAATATCTGTCATTTCAAATTCTTGGACCATGCTTCTTTTAAAGTCTTTGAACATGGCTGGATTGTTTCTGGTGAAGATTAGATCATCAACATAATGACAAGCAAGCAACATGCTTCCATCAGCTTCTTTCTTCAAATATAGTGCGTGCCATATGGACATTTTTCAAAACCATTGTCATGAAAAAACTGATCAATTCTAGTATTCCATGCACGCGGAGCTTGTTTCAATCCATAAAGTGCTTTCTTCAATTTGTACACTTTGTCTTCATGGCCATTCTGAACATACCCCGAAGGTTGTTCAAAATAGATCTCTTCTTCAAGGAAACATTAAGAAATGCAGATTTCACATCAAGTTGATAAATCTGCCACTTGTGCTGGGCAGCCAAAAGAAATCATTAGCCTGATAGTTTCCAATCGGGCAACTGGAGCAAACATCTCTCCATAGTCAATTCCAGCTCTCTGCTTGTAACCTTTTGCTACTAACCTTGCTTTGTAGCATTGCATTTCGCCTTGTGCATTCCTCTTTGTCTTGTATACCCATTTCACTCCAATGGGTTTGTGCCCCTCCGGTAGACTGGTAAGCTTCCATGTGTCATTTTTCTCAATGGCATGAATTTCTTCATCCATTGCTTTCTTCCATTTATCTTGTTGGATGGCTTCTGAGAAGGTAAGTGGATCACTATTTGCAAGTAAGCAGAACAAATTCAGATCTGTTTCTTCTGTAGCTTCATATATCTCCTGCAATTTTCTCATTGATCTTGTTGTTTGAAAAAGCTATCATCTGATGATGCTGATGATGATGATGATGATGCAGCACTTCTATGAGAAAGTGGTGATCTAGGTGCCAGTATTCTATGTGGAGGAGTTTGTGGCTCATCTTGAACTTCTCTTGTGATTTCAACCGGAGCTTTTGATGTTTCATCTTCAAGAATGAGTTCTGCATCTTTAACAACTTCATTTTGATTCTAGTTCCAAGCTTCTTCTTCTTCAAATATCACATCTCTACTCATGATCACCTTTCTGGTAATGGGATTATACAACTTGTATCCCATTATTCTATCTCCATATCCGACAAGGATACATTTTTCTCCCTTATCATCGAGCTTGGTTCTTCTTGCTTCTAGAATCTTGGTGTATGCAACAAACCCAAATATTCCGAGATGATTGACGCTTGGCTTATGTGAACTCCAAGCTTCTTTTGGAGTCATAGAATGAAAGCTTCTGGTTGGACATCTGTTCAACAAATGCACAACACATGATACGGCTTCAGTCCAAAATTGCTTAGGTAGTCCCTTTCCTTTCAACATAGTCCTTTCCATATCTAAGATTATGCGATTCTTCCTTTCAGCAACACCATTCAGCTGTGGCATATAGGATGGTATTGTTTGATGCTTGATTCCATACTCTTTGCAATAATTCTCGAAAGCATCTGATGTATATTCTCCATCTTGATCTGATCGCAATGTCTTGATGTAGTAGCCGCTTTGCTTCTCTACAAAGACTTTGAATTCTTTGAAGATACTGAACACTTCGACTTTCTTTTAAGAAAATACACCCATGTCTTCCGGCTATAATCATCCATGAAGGTGAGAAAGTATTTACTCTGTCCATTTGACATTGGCTTCAATGGACCACACACATCAATGTGCACTAGCTCCAACGGCCTTGTTGCTCTCCACTTCACTTCGTTAGCAAAGCTAGTTCTGTGATGCTTGCCAAGAATGCAGCTTTCACAGACTTCATTAGTATGAGCAATATGAGGGAGCCCTTTCACCATATTCTTGCTTGACAACAACTTCAAGCTTCCAAAGTTTAAATGTCCAAACCTCAAATGCCATAGCCAGTCTTTGTCTTTGATGATGGCACTTAAACACTTCGCAGCATCATGTTGGATGTTCAATGCAAACATCCGATTCTTGGACATTCTCACCCGAGCGATCAAATTACCACGATTTTCTTTGATGATAAGATGACAATCTTTCATGCTGATGTTGTATCCTTTCTCTAGCAGTTGTCCCATACTCAAAATGTTGTTCTTATGGCAGGAACATAATAAACATTAGAGATGTAATCATGATTTCCATTCTTGAGCTTGATCATAATATTACCTCTTCATTTCACTAGAGTCTTTGAAGAATCACCAAATGAGGCTTGTGCTTGTACAGTCTCGTCAAGCTTAAGGAACAACTCTCTTTTACCACACATGTGATTACTGGCTCCCGAATCTAGATACCAAACATTGTTTTGGTTTTCAGTGTCTCCATGGTGGACAAACAGGACTGTAGGTCCAACTTTGTTTGTTTCCTCCTCGACAAAATTTGCTTGCTCTTCGGCTTCTGTTGTTGTTCTACATTGGCAAATGCTCGAACTTGTGGCACTGGTAGCACTGAACATTGTTTTTGTCAAATCCTGGTCGGTTGTTGTAACCATCTCCTCTACCTTTTGCTCTTCCTCTTGGAGCAAAGTGTGGTTGACTTCTTCCTCCTCTGGCTGGACCTCTTCTGTCTCTTCCTCTAAAACCAGAACTTTGGTTATTGTAACCACGGCTTCTTCCTCGACTTGTTTGTGATGTCCCCCCTTGCTCGTTTCTGTCATCTCTGAAAGGCAGCTTTGATTGAAAAGCTTGCTCTAGAGAACTTGAGGGGGTCTTCTTGTTGATCCTTTGATCATGAATCTCAAGTGTGCCCATCAACTCATCTGTGGTCATGACATTGAGATCCTTGGACTTTTCTATTGCTACAACCACGTGCTCGAACTTGGGACTGAGTGATCGGAGAATCTTTTCTATCACTTGAAGAGATTCATCTTCTCTCCATATCTTCTCATCTGATTAACAATGGTCAATGTTCTGTTAAAGTACTCAGAAAATTGACTCATTCTCATTCATGTGCAACATCTCAAATTTGCCACGTAACACCTGGAGTCGAACTCTGATCGTCTTTTCAATTCCACGATGTGAATTTCGAAGAATACTCAATGCCTCTTTAGAGGTTGTTACTATTGAAATATTCTCAAAACTTGACTCATCAATGCCTTGATAGAGTAGATACAAGGCCTTTTTATCTCTCTTCCTTGAATCTTTTAATGCCATCTTCTGAGCATCATTTAAACTTCCTTCATTTTCGAGAGTAGCTGGCTTGTCATATCCTCGATCCACTAACTCCCACAAATCTTGTGAGGCTAGTAGAACTTGCATTTGAATACTCCAATTTTCATAGTTTTTCTTGCTGAGTTTTGGAAACTAGGGTTGAAAGAAGTTGTTTGTGTTGGCCATTGGTTGTCTTTAAAAAATCTGTAAATTTTTAGAAAGGAATTTGTAAATTCTGACCATACAGATGTGTTCGGATATTCCAAATAGCTGGAAAGCAACTATTAGATCACCAGAAACAGACTCCAAATGGCTCAGATCAAGCCAAAACAGATTAAATGGTTCAGATCTAAAGAATCTGGTGCGGCTGAGAAGTACCAGATACTTCCTCTAGTTCGGCTTTCGTTAGGCTGACGTCAGCGGCTTGGTCAGCGGCTTGGTCAACGTCTCAGTTAGCGGCCTCGGCTTCGGGCCTACGACTACGACTCGGCTTAGCGGCTCGGCCTCGCTCGGCTTGGTCAGCGGCTTGACAGCTTGGTTAACCCGGTTTGACGGCTTGGTCAACGGCTCGGAGGCTTGGCTCACCGCGGCTCAGGCAATGTCAATTGCCGCCGTTGGTGACCTTGACCGTGGTCAGCAAATGGCAGTGGATGACGTCCAGTGCCTAAATGAACTAAGAAAACGCGTGCAGAGCGTGTTACGCGTGGAGGCGCGTGGTCACGGCATCACAGGGCGCGTGTAGGCGCGTGCGTCTTTTTCCGATCTGAGTTTTCGACACGGTTTTCACGGTTGTGCTCGTCTCGTCGGGAGCTTCAATCTGATGTGATCAAAAATAGATTTCGACCACTTTGATTTCTGGGCAATTTTTGAAAACACACTATGTTTTTGCAATTTTGTAGAATGTCTGCAAATTTAAGCTACATTTGGCTCTGATACCATTGTTAGTGGGAGTGGGATGCAAACCACTGTTGGTGATTCACAAAGAGAGGTTTAATAACGAACCAAACTGAAATTAAATTCACTCACAACAATTCTGAAACAAATACAGAGCATGAACACACTCTTCTCTCTTTTATTTTCTTTCTCCCACATACTTTCATCTATCTCTGATACACCACACACAGCTATATATAGATAAACTAGCAGTGTGAACATATTTATTGCAGATACAGCTATCAGTGTTAATGCATTTAATGCGTATACGGCTATCAACCACCGCATTGAATGCATCAACCAACACATTGAATGCAGCCTCCAATCAAGATTACTTCACAACAAATGCCACATTAAATTCATAATCATTTTACTTTCTTTTTTTTTTTTCTCTCACAAACATCATATTCAATTACAAAAAAATACATGTCTTTTATCAAACACAATTATTCTAGCCTACTAAAATAGTTAAAATTAAAATAACCTAAAAAAAGTATTAATTATTTATATTGGGTGATTGAGAATATATGAGAGACAATAAATAATAATTAGTGAGAATGTAATATCACATGGTACTCCGTGATTATTATATAATTTTTCCATGATTATTATATAATTTTTCCCTTCTCTACATAATTGGGAATTAGGTTAAAGCCAATTTTTGTTTTTTTAACCTTTTTAAAAAAAAAAAACATATAAAAACAAAAATTTGATATAATCCAAAAAATTAAAAAAATTAATTTTTAACTAACTTGCTAAACAATAATATTGATAATCCGAATTTTAACTAACTTACTAGGCCATATGTACGTACCCATCTAGATCATATGTTGTAACTTGTACACAACTGTTCCATTTATATGAAATCATAGTTGTGCACAACTTCCATTATTCTCAGGTCACGTGAAGGCTTTTGAGATGGAAGAATTTTTATTGATAAATTCCATCTAGAGATTTTTTAACCAAATAAGTTTACCAAAAAATTATATCTAGTTAGTCTTATGTATTTATACTTTTATTTCATGAGATCATTTTTTTTATTTATATTATCTGTTAGATTATTAAATCATTATGTCTATTGTTGATACGTGTTATATAAAAAAAAGATATACACATTTTTTTTAGTTGCTACCTCTATTTTGATAGTTATCATTATTCACGTTTTTTTTTATTAGTTTCATTCACATTTGTGGCATTTGTTTCATTGCGTTAGGGTTTTGAAACTCTCCTATTTGGTAGGTTTAGAAAACTCTAGTTTATATATAGTGGTAAAATAATATTATATTCCTCCGTGTTGCGGTGAAGTTTTGTGTTCACCATTATCACTTTGTATTTCAAAGTTTTGTGTTCGTCCATTGTTACTCTGTATTCAAAACTCTATATTTCTCCATTATTGTAAGTCAAAACTCTGTTTATGCCCAGTCAATTTTGTTACAAAACATATTCTTCAAATGTGGGTTTGGTTTTATTTAGATTGGTGAAATGGTGAAATTGTATATATTGTTTAATGATAGTGATAATGACAAAGATGAGGGTGTAGGTGATATTTTTTTTTTGTTTTTAGAGTGATTGATTTTTTTTTTTTATTTCTAATTCTATTGCTGTCATTGTTTATATTTTTTTGTCAATCAGTGTGAATGTTCACATTTTACATTTCACATTGTTGAAAGTCTAATAAATAAATGTTAGAATATAATTTTGACATAATTATATATTTTACAAGATGTGAATGGTTCACATATCATTGATTATTTGTTACTATACTTGTTATCTGAATAATCATTTTTTGTTTACCACTTAAACAATTGAAATTGAGAGGGTAATTTATAAGAAAATTGGGCCGAGCTGGGTAAATTGGGCCGAGCTAAGTAGTGGGTCGTTTTGGGCCGCACTACGAAGGGCTGAGTAAAAAGGCCATATAAGTTACTCCGATCTGAGGAAGTAGTCTTGGAGTTAGATCGGTCACAACCGTGGTAATTAGTTCGGTCACATAAGGCTTATTTCTACTTCGGTTAAGGGATGTGTTGTAGGGAATTCGGTCTTCAATAATTAGTTCGGATCCACTCTTATGGTTAGCTCGGTCTTAGCATGGGAAAGCCGAGATAAGGGAAAGGAAGGTAGGGGCCGAACTAACGGTTACTAAGGCCATATTGGAGAGCCGGACTAAGTACCGTTCGGTTGAAGATCACATGTGCCTAGCTTACTTTGGTTATATGGTAGTCCGGCTGTAATAAGACCATCTCACTTGGTTTAAGCAGTGAGGGGGGTGTTGGAGGATAAGCATTATCCTTCAGGAGTATGAATCCTGGGAGGACTCTGCATGAGGAATAAGAGTCCTACTAGGATTGTGCCACACGAAACTTATAAAAGCTCACCAATATCACCTTTGAAGAGGTAATGCAACTTTGCTCCCTGAATACATAGAGCTTTTTCCTACTTGTCTAGTTGACTGACTTAGGCATCGGAGAGGTTTCCGGCACACACCCGCCGGCTAGCTCACGTTTGTATTTTCAGGTAGTGGAACGACGTCGTACGGAGGAGCACAGACTTGATCAACAGGATTATACGAGAAGGTGTATTTCTTTCCCGTACAATTGGCGCCGTCTGTGGGAATTACAAACAAGAACAAACCTCTTGATCAAGCTATTTCTCTTTAGAATCAATGGCGCATAACGAAGATTTATCACAGTCCGCCGTCGACGGACTAACGCCAGAGGGAGGTGCAAGGCGCGAGGGTCTACCTTTGGTCCCTCCTATGGCGGACTTGGAGCAACGACAAAATTCCAAGAGGGATGCCAGGGGTAGAAGGAGGAATAACAGCCCTCATCCCTCTCGTTCGCAAAGCCCAGAGAGACAAAGGCACAGGATTGATCCTCAAACTTTGGAGGATCGCGTCAGGGAACAAGACGAGTTGATACGGCGGATGGCGGCGGACATGGAATCTCTAAAACGCCAGATGAAAAGAAAAGAAGTGGCGACAGGAGAGGGGCGCAACAACAAGACGCCCCCTCGCCACTCAGAGGGTCGTAGTAGAAATTCTACACCCTCCCAAGCAGAAAACAGAAGCCTCAGGACAGGCGACACGCAAGCCAGATCTTCCAGGACTCGTCACTCCAGGTCTGAGAGGACGAGATCTGAAGGTCTTACACGGAATGAAGCACTTACTGGCCCTCACATACGCACCAAACAAGGTCCAGACAAACGGAATTACCCAGATCGTCCGACTTAAGGACCGTGCTCGAAGAGAAGGCACGATGGAGAGAGACGCCAAGGCACGTGATCCACATAGAGTTTCTGCCTTACAGCGGTTGGCTCCTCGGTCGCATGGAAGCATCGAGGTTGGAATGCCAATACCGCGCCCTGCCTACGAACCAACGGACAAAGCATTGGCAAGGCTGCAGACCTCACCGTTTGTTCCTGCAATTGAGAATGCGCCCCTACCATCAGGCTTCCTTCAGCCCAAATTCACTAAGTATGAGGGGAAGACGGACCCCCTACTCACACTTGAGCCACTTTCGCCAAGTTATGGCTGTATACTGGCGAAACGAAGCCTTGATGTGCATCCTCTTCCCTTCCAGCCTTGGCGACTTAGGCCTAACTTGGTTCGAGAAACTCCCAGAAGGCAGCATAGCCTCCTGGGTGCAATTGCGGAAGCGTTTGTCACAAGATTCAGGACAAATACCAAAACTCCGGTGGAGATCGACCAGTTTCTCTCCATCGACATGGGTGACAAGGAGACCCTAAGATCTTATAACAGTCGCTACTGGGAGACATTCAACAGATTGGGGACTGCCCCACCAATCTCGCCATTGCACAATACAAAAGAGGCCTTCCAGTCGGGAATAGACTAAGGGACTTAATCACCAATGACGCCGCCACTTACCATGGAAGCCCTGATGGAAAGAGTGCACCAGCACATCAGGGTAGAAGAGGATGGCGCCATGCGCCAAAGCAAAGTCAGGCGCAACCGCAGCACCAGAAATGAAGGCCCCTCAGCAAAGGTCAATTCGGTAGACCGGTCGAACAGAAACGGACGTGGCAAACGAGACAACGGAGAAGACCAAGACAAATGATGGTTGAGAGTCCGCACTGCCATAACCACGGTCTTCAAGAAACCGATCTACTGAACACTTAGTGAGATTCGCGACGAGCCTTTCGTCAAGTGGCCAGCCCAAGCTAGGCGAAGCTCAGAAGGACTACGACGACAGATCTCGGTGCACCTTCCACAAAGAAAAAGGGGCACCGCACTGAGAATTGCACGCCATTAAGGCAACACCTGAAGAGTTGGTGGCTGCGGGCCACCTGGATAAATACCATTGAAGGGGGGGCACAGCCAGCCCCCCAGGTCCACAATAACCCCAAATGGAATGCCAATCGACGCCCTACCTCAAGGCGCATAATTAATGTGATACATGGAGTCTTCGAACCTGAGCGTGTATGCGAGCTCAGAGGGTCGATCAAAAAAGCTGAGCACTTAAGAGAGGTACTAAGCACTCAGCCTATCATCAAAAAGGGGAGGACAGAAGCCACAAACGTCATGTCTTTTTCAGATAAAGACTTGGACAGAATATATTGCCCACACAATGATGCCTTGGTCGTCACTCTTCGAGTCAAGGATTTTGACGTCAAGCGGATACTGATTGACCAAGGTAGTTCATGCGAAATCATGTACTACGAGACATTCAAACAATTGAAGTTACAAGACAAGGACTTGGCACCTGCCATTTCTCCCCTAATAGGATTCAACTCCATGCCAAAATGGCCCGTCGGCAAAATAATCCTCCCAGTCAGAGCAAGGAGTGTGACAAAACAAGTGGAGTTCTGGGTGTTGAAAGGCCTCTCAACTTACAACATCATCTTGGGCAGAACATGGCTACATGCCATGCGCTCGGTGGCGTCCTCCTACCACCAAGTAATGCGGTTTTCCAACGACACCGGAGTGATAGAAGAAGTTTATGGAGACCAAATCATGTCAAAGCAGTGCTTTGTCACGGTGAATGGCAGCCGCGCTGCCAAAGGATATGTTCATTCGGTGGAAGAACCTGAGAGTAATGAACTATTCGCAGATGTTGGCAAAGCGGCTAGCCAGAAAGCGGTGGAAGACTTGGTAGAGGTAAGAATAGATGAAAAGAACCCGGATAAGTTCTTTTTGCTCGGTTCGTCGTTGTCCAGCACCGAGAGGTTAGAGGTCTTGGAATTTTTTACCTCTAACATCGAAGTGTTCGCCTGGACACCTTACGACATGCCAGGCATTGATCCCAACTTCATCTGTCACCAACTCAATGTCCACCCATCCGCCAGACCAATCATTCAGCGAACTCGCAGATCGGCACTCCACCACGCCGAGATAGTGGCGGAAGAGGTAGGAAACCTGCTGGAGGCAGGGGCAATCAGAGAGATACACTACCCAAGATGGATCTCCAACACAGTGGTGGTGCCAAAGAAGAATGGCAAGTGGTGTGTCTGCGTCGACTACAAAACAGTCAACAAGGCATGCCCAAAAGACAGTTTTCCCCTACCACGGATAGATCAACTGGTAGACCTAACGGCAGGTCACAACCAACTTAGCTTTCTGGATGCATACAAAGGCTACCACCAAATCGCCATGCATGAACCAGATCAGGAGGTGACATCCTTCACAACTCAAAGAGGACTATACTGCTACAAGGTCATGCCCTTTGGCCTAAAAAACGCAAGGGGCGACATTCCAAAGAATGGTCACCAAGATGTTTGAGCCGTTGTTAGGCAGAACAATGGAGGCTTACATCGACGATATGGTGGTCAAGAGCAAGAATGAGAATGACCACCTCAAAGACCTAAGTGAGATGTTTGAGATCCTGAAGAAGCATAAGTTACGCCTCAACGCGTCGAAGTGTGCATTCGGAGTAGGATCAGGCAAATTCCTGGGCTTCTTGGTGACCAACCGAGGTATAGAAGCAGACCCTTCTCAGATCAAGGCAATACAGGATCTGGAAAGGCCAAATTCGATGAAGGAAGTGCAACATCTCACCGGCATGGCAGCCGCACTCAATCGGTTCATAAGCCGGTCATCAGATAGACTACGACCATTCTTCCATGCGTTGAAGGCCAAGTTTGAGTGGGACGAAGAATGCGACCGCGCACTGGAAAGCCTAAAAGAATACATGTCTTCCCCACCACTACTTGTAACACCAATCCCTGGAGCAGAACTCTTCTTATACTTAGCAGTATCGCAGCATGCGATCAGCGCAGTGTTGGTCCGCGCAGAAGGAGTCCAACATCTTTCCATCTACTATGTCAGCAAGACATTACTGGGCGCCGAAACGAGGTACTTGCCACTGGAGAAACTGGCATTGGCCTTGATGATGGCCTCAAGAAAGTTATCACATTACTTTCACACCCACACCATAGTTGTTCTCAGAGCCTTCCCATTGAAGGCTTTATTTGAAAGAGCAAACTTCTCTGGGCGAATTCTGAAGTGGGTAGTAGAGTTGGGACAATACGACATCAAGTTCCAACCTAGGACCGCAATAAAAGCACAAGCATTGGTAGATTTTGTTGCAGAATTCACACCAGGGAGTCATCACATCTGCCCAATCGACCTAACTGAGACAACCGAACTAGGGATGGAAGTTAACGTCGGAATAACGCAACCCCTGGTACTGGTTACTCAGTCAGGCCCCAAGGCAGACCAGACCAAAGTAAGGAAGGAAGAAACGAACCATGCTATACCAAGTCAGGACCCACCGACAAATAAAGACTTGGTACAAACAGAAAGCAAGGGGCAGACAGCGAGCATGGACTCTGAAGAAAACGCCAGCAACCTGGAAGATCCCAAGGCATCATCTGATCCCTCCACCTGCTGGAAATTGTTTGTCGGAGAGATGTGGAAGCTCTTCGTGGATGGAGCATCCAACCAGCATGGAGCAGGACTTGGCATAGTCCTCATCTCTCTAGACGGCCTAGTAGTGGAGCAGGCAATCAACCTTGGCTTCCCAGCATCAAACAATGAAGCGGAGTATGAAGCGCTCCTGGCAGGCCTCAAGTCAGCATTCTACATGAAGGCCACCGAGCTAATGGTTTACAGCGACTCGCAGCTGGTGGTAAACCAAATATCTGGCGACTACGAGGCAAAGGATGATAGAATGGCCAAGTACCAAGAATTGGTCAGAACAGAGATAAAGAAGTTTGAAGTAGTGAGGATAGAACAGATCGGCAGAGAGGAAAACAGCAGAGCAGACGAACTTGCAAGCTTCGCCTCAATGGCAGGCACCTCCGCTCCTCACCCACTACTAATCGACTACCTGCCTAGACCAAGCATTGAAGACCCAGAAACAGAAGAGGTATGTTGTGCTGAGTTAGACCCTTCTTGGATGGATCCCATCATACTGTTCCTGAAGGACGGCACCTTACCAGAAGAAAAGAAAGAAGCTAACAGAATAAGAGCAAAGTCGCAGCGATTTTGGCTCTCTCCATCCTTAGCCTTATACAAAAAGTCGTTCTCAGGACCTTACTTAAAGTGTGTTCACCCCAGCAAAGTGGAAGCATTCCTATTTGAAATACATGAGGGTGTATGTGGCAGCCATCAAGGAGGAAGATCATTGGCATATAGAGCGATTTCACAAGGATATTGGTGGCCATACATGCAAGCGGATTCAGAGAAGTATGTTAAAAAGTGTCAAAAGTGTCAAAAGTTCGCACACCAAATACACCAACCTGCCAGAGAACTTCTACCTCTAACTAGCCCATGGCCTTTCGCAATATGGGGCTTAGACATAGTAGGACCACTTCCGACAGCACCAGGCAACAGGAAGTTCTTCCTTGCGGCAACCGACTACTTCACAAAGTGGGTGGAAGCAGAAGCCTTGGCTTCAATCAAGGAAAAAGATGTGAAAAAGTTTGTTTGGCAGAATATCATCACTCGCTTTGGCATACCAAAGGCACTAATTTCAGACAACGGCACTCAATTTGACGGCAGAATTTTCAGAGGCTTTTGTGAAGAATACAAGATAGAGTTCTACAATTCTACACCGGCGTATCCCCAAGCAAATGGTCAGGCAGAAGCATCAAATAAAGTCGTCTTGGATGGGTTGAAGAAAAGGTTAGAGAAAGCCAAAGGAAAGTGGGCAGAAGAGCTCCCTCATGTTTTATGGGCTTACCGCACCACGCCTCGTCGATCAACGGGAGAAACACCATTCTCCTTAGCTTATGGCATGGAAACAGTTATCCCATTAGAAGTTGGCCTCCCCACAATTCGGAGTGAAAACTTTGATCCAGACTTAAATGGCGAGGCCATAGCATTAGAGCTTGACCTTGCGGAAGAAAGAAGAGACAGAGCATTGGTTCACATCGCCTCCTACCAACAAGAGTTGTCTAGAAAGTATAACAAAACAGTGCATCCAAGACAGTTCAAGATCGGCGATTGGGTACTTCGCAAAGTAATGGGAAACACCCTGATTCCAGGAGATGGCAAGTTGGGGCCAAATTGGGAAGGACCTTACAAAGTGGTCGGACTAGCAGGCAAAGGGGCATACCACTTGGAAGATAAGGACGGCAAAGCAATTCCTAGGCCGTGGAACACTGCCAATCTTAAGTTGTTTTATTTTTAGTTTTTTTCTTTTAAGCATGTGTAATTTTTTACTTTCTCAATAAAACAAGTCGATTCTTTCTTAGTAAAATTGTTTTCAGTAGAAAGTAGCTTTAGTAAGTAGCATTGTAAACATAGTTGGCCGGAATAACCAACTATGACCCCTCCTAAGCCCAAGATAAGGATCCAGGCTGCAGGACGTTTGGTCGGAATAACCAAACACTTTATTCTAAGTTGGCTAGAAAAACCAACTTAGAGGTTGGCTGGATTAAACCAACTATTTTTTACTCTTCAGCCGAAGAAAGTGTATGGCTGAAGAATGGTTGGCTGGATTAAACCAACTCTTTGTACTCTTCAGCCGAAGTAAGTGTATGGCTGAGGAGTGATTGGCTGGATTAAACCAACACTGGATACTCTTCAGCCGAAATATCTATATTGGCTGAAGAGTGGTTGGCTGGATTAAACCAACTCTTTGTACTCTTCAGCCGAAGTAAGTGTATGGCTGAAGAGTGGTTGGCTGGATTAAACCAACTATTTTTTACTCTTCAGCCGAAGTAAGTGTATGGCTGAAGAGTGGTTGGCTGGATTAAACCAACTCTTTGTACTCTTCAGCCGAAGTAAGTGTATGGCTGAGGAGTGGTTGGTTGGATTAAACCAACACTGGATACTCTTCAGCTGAAATATCTATATCGGCTGAAGAGTGGTTGGCTAGTAAGTTAGATAGCTTAAACCAAGATCACAGTACAGCAAATGAGTTCGCGGAAAATTCATTACAAGTGCAAGCATGATCAAACAGGTAATAAAACCGAAATAAGAGTTGGAGCACAGAAGAAGATTTTTTCATTAAGAAGTACAAAAGGCAGTACAACTGAGGGGCCGCAGCCCGGTTACAAGTTTCAAACAAAAGAAAAGAAGAAAGGAACCAAAATCAACGGAAAAGTTCATCAAGTTCAGCATCGAAATCAGCATTAGCAACTGTCCGGAGTCCGGTGTCGGTTGGGAGCACAGTTCCAGCTGGGAGCTCGGTCTCAGCCTGAACCTCGGTCTCAACATGAACCTCGGCCTCGGTTGGTTGCAGCCCGTCCGTTTGGTCTTCAATGACTGGCTCCCGAACTGTTTGATTATTTTGTTGTTCTTCATTGACGACCGGGGTGAGAGTTGGCTCCTCATCCTCTTTATCATCATCATCATCATCTTCATCATCACCGGACCCTTCAAGAAGTTGCCTTTGGAGATCGGCAGCATATTGCGAAAGCGAGGCCGGAATAGAATACGGTGGAGCATTGTAGACATCGGTGTCAGGCGTACAACCGAGCCGCTCCACCGCACTCCTCCAGCCACATTTGAAGAATAAGTCCTTTGCTGCATCGCACTGGAGGGTGTAGGCGTCTTCAGCCTTCTTGAAGCCTCTTTTTTCGGCCTTCTTCATTCCGGCCTTAAGTTCGTTTATTTCGGTGTCTTTTTTCTTCTCAATTTTTGCCAAAAGGCGCAGATATTTGTCTTTTGCCTCACTGGCAACCTTTCGCTTTTCAGCTTCGACCGAATCAGCAAGCTCGGTCAGCCGACTATTCTCAGCACGCAGCTTGGCCAGATGTTTTTTGGCTTCCTCTAGCTCGGCCGACTTTGCTTCGGCCTCCGCCATGGCTTCCCTTGTACTTCGCCTAAGTTCCATGACCTTCTTGTGAGTAACTTGATTTTTCTGGATGGCCTGCAAAGGAGAAGTGACGTTAGCCGAACTGAAAGTTGGGAAAAAATTAGAAAAAAAGAGAGAAAGTTACTTACCAGGATCATGGACTTGGTCGAAGACCGGATGGACTTCAGCTCGGTGTTGAGCTGTTTGTAGTGGTGCTCCATGTCCTTGGGAAGGCACACACTCTTGGCTAAGTTGAAAGCCATCAGGTGGTCCTTCTCTGTCACAACCGAATCAGAGGCAGTGATATCTCGGTTGTTGAAGGTCAGTTCGGGGGCCCATTTGGAGGAAGATGCAGTTCGGCCGGATTGCTCAGGCTGGGGGCTTGGTTGAATGCTTGGGGGAGGACTTGGTGGCAGGATGGTCTCATCTTCATCAGCAAGATGTGGCTCGGTTTGGTTAGTCCGGGCACGTTTGCTTGGGCGAGATGAGAGCGGCCGTTGGGATGGAAGGGCCACCACGGTCTCAGTGGTCTGGCCGGTTTGTGGTACGTCGGCTGGAGTTGTTGCGGTTAGAAGGGCCTTTAGCCTATTCTTCTTTGCCATTTCTTGTTCGGCAGTAAGGGGCACAAGATTGATCTGGGGCAAGGATGGGTCCAGTTCTGGTGCCTCTTCAAGAAGAAAGTCGGTCACCTTCGCTTTTCGGCAACCGCTGTATCGGTAGGTCGGCTCGAAATTTAGAAGTTTTGCCCAACTTCTCTCCTTAACTCGTAGTGCGGCGCGCAGAATACCAAGGTTTGGGTGGCCGTAATTTGATAGGAGATGGGCTTTATCTGCAAAAAAGAGACAAACTGTTGGTTCGGTTCAGAAGAGAAAGCCGAAATAAAGAAAAGATTGAATTGGAACCGAAGTATGTATACCAGGTACTCCTTTTTTCCAATTTATTCTTCGGCCAGGAATCTGGGCTTGATGATCTTCGAAGTTCCCAGACACCCAGAAGAAGTCATCGTCATTTAGGTCTTTGTCCGGTGTATGTTTTATTATTTTCTCTCGGCCACGGCGTATTCTTAAATAATAACACCAGCCTTCATCTTTGGATCCTAAGGAGTATTGATGGAATATTTCGGCTAAACTGAGGTTGAGACCGGTTTGGCGGTTTAGCGCGTCTATGCCCATTATTATACGGTAAGTGTTGGTGGATAGCTGGGTTGGACATAATCTGGTTTGTCTAAGGAATTCGCATATTAAAGGTTGGACTGGGAATCTGAGTCCGGTTTCTATTATTGATTGGATGGTAAAGGGGACAAAGCCTTCGTTGTCCCATGGGTCAACGTCTTGTTCGGCTAAGGTAAGATTTACATCGGCTGGAATGTTGTATTCTTTTCTGAATTCGGCTAGGCCTCCTGGGGTTTCTACTAGGAACCTATATTTCCCCATTTATTGTATAAGTTAAGAATAAATTATCTCGGTTGAAAAAGTGTGCTCAGTAGCTCGGCTGAGTGCAGGAAAGTGCCTGGCAACCTAAGTCTGCAAAGTCGAAAAACAAGGTGTTAAGCACAGATCGTTGACTGTAATGACCCCGGAATACACGTCATAATTATCAGTAATTAATGACGCATTAATATGAATTAATTGGGAATTTTCTGTTTGAATTAGAAAAAAATATATGTTGGAACTACAGCTTCGGGACTGAAATTGATGACCGTAACGGGTTCAGAAAATGAAATTGAGCACACCTGTGTGTTATCGGGAATTTTTAGAACCATTCGAAACGATAAATTGAGGACTGAATTTCGTCTGAATCGTTAGGCCATGTTTGGCTCATATGTTTGGCACAATTTGAGTTATTTGATAGATATGACTATAGATAAGGATTTGTTGACTCTTGTTTGACTCAAACCATTGAAAGAAAATATCTAAAAGAGGGAGAGAGAGAGAATACGGGAAGAAGAGGAGAAAAAAGGGGTACAAGTTTAATTCTCTCCAATTAGCCATTTAAGGGAAGAATTTCTCTCTACTTTCTTGGACATAAGGTTGATTCATCCATGTTTTCATGATAAATAGATGGAATTGAGGGAAAATTATGTTTAATTGAGAGGATGGTGTGGTATTTTAACCTAGATTGCATCCATGGAATAATATTTTGAGATTTATGGTTTTAATCATGTTTTCTTTGCATGGTTTTCATATTTGAGGAAGGAAACCCCATGGTTTTGAAAAGTGTAGTTTTTGGGTGCATGTTTATAGTTTTCCATCTTGATTCAAGTTTGATTCTTGTAAATGTTGTATGTGGGTTTATTTTAAAGTTGTTATGTTTAATTTAAATTGTTTTCCAAATGGTTTTGGCCTTGGTTTGGTAGATTGGAAGTGGTTTTCAAATGTTATGGTTTGTTTTCATAAAAATTGGAAGTTGATTTTGGTAAAGAGGAAGCCCACGGTTTTGCTGAAAATTCGAGTTGGTTTTTACTGTTATTTGTATTATTTAACATCTCAGATTATGAAATAAAGTTATGAAATAAAGTAGAGAAAATAGAATGCATGAACGATATGTTTTGATAATAGTTTGTAATAAGGTAAAGAATAATCTAGCATGAACATTTGATTTTATGAAATGAATTATGGAGAGGAAGACTAATTTAGCATGAATTGAAATAAAAGTAAGAAAGAACATCATGACATGAAGGGAATGTAAGAATTATGAGATGTATGAGATGTAATGAGAAAATGTATTAAAGTAGAGTAAGAATGAAATGCATGAATCACTTGCTTAATGATGTGTATTATGGAAGGAAAGATTAGAAGGGCATGAATTCAATTAAGGAAAGAATGAAATGTATGATTTTAATGTTAATTGTATTAAGGCATGGTATGTGATAATGTTGATGTTACAGGACAAACCTCGAAGACTGTGCAACCGGTTTCGGAAACCCACAGTGAGTAACATTTCTGTAAAGTTATGTTGATATGAAATATGTTTGAAATGTTATACGGAATGCTATATGATATGTTATGTTTTGAAATATGATTTTAAAATGTGAACGAATGTCCTGATTTGCGAATCTAGTATGGCATCCATAGTTAGTTCAGTCGTGGGGGCGAGAACATGCAGGCCCATGCGCTTTAGTCATGGGGGACGGCATGGAAGGACAAGCCCATGACCAGTTTACGAGATCTCGGTATGTGTTTAATCGGTGTCTGGGACCGGTTACTCTAGTCGTTAGTCGACACGTGTTATGTTCTATGGAGTATGCCATTATGTATGTGCTAATATGAGATGATATGTTTATGAATGATTTATTTTACAGATATATGAAATGTTCGGAATTCGTTCACCACCCCTTTACTTTAATGTTACTTGCTGAGCTTTAGCTCATTGGTTGTATTTATGTATTTATAGGAGAGCCTGCTGGGAGTCAAGCCTAAGCTGAGTTTTGCATCGAGCCTACCAGTTTTGTGTGCCTCATAGCCGGGGCTAGGCCTGGAAGGCCGTTTTGTGAGCCTTGTCTTGTTGTATCTGTGGCTTTTGCCTATATGATGTATATGAACTTTTGCTACATGTGATGTAAGTTAAGTGGGTAAATTAACATTTTTGTCATGTAAATGTATGTTCATATTAATGCACAGCTCTTTGGACTATGTGCAGTTAGTTTTCGCTTCCGCGAGCCCCATTTATTTATGTTTTGTACAGGAAGGCCTGTGGTAATCTAGGATTACTGGCTGGTTACGATGCCAAACTTTTAGGGGCGGGTTTGGGTCGTGACAGAATGGTATCAGAGCGCACGAGTTAATTACCCACACACGTGTCCATATGAGCTGTAGGGTGCATTAGAAAAGAAATAGGGCATGGCATGAGCATATATGCATGTGTGTGTGTGTTTCCGCATATGAGAAACAAGAACTGAATGATGATGAGACAGTAAAGGAAACAGTATATGGAAAATGAAATGTACTATTTGCTATGGGTATAGACTAATGGAAGAAACCAGTGCAAGGCATGTAGATGAAACAGAATCGTCGAATGCTAGACTGGACCGACTAGAAAGAATGGTGGAAGCTTTAACAGGGTTGGTGAGGCAACAGCAAGAGCAAAACCAGCAACCACCGAGACAACCTTTTCCACCTCCCCCTCCACCACCTGTGCAAATGGAACCGATCCCTAATGATGACATTATCACCCTTACACAGAAGTATAAGAAATTGAAACCACCAGAATTTGCAGGAGGTATTGAGCCACTAACAGCAGAAGCATGGGTACTTGAGACTGAGAAATTTTTTGAAGTGTTTCCGTGTACTGATGCTTACAAAGTGCTATTGGCAACATTCACTTTGAAAGAAGAAGCTCGAAGATGGTGGATGCTAGTTCGCGATGTGAATAGGGATTTGACTTGGGACCGATTTAAAGAAATGTTCTATGAAAAATATTTCCCACAGTGCATGCGAGACAGGAAAATATCTGAATTTGAACAACTGAAACAGGGTACTATGTCAGTAGCAGAGTATGAGAGTAAATTTACTGAATTAGCTCGGTATGCTCCTCACATGGTTGATACAGAATACAAGAAGGCACGGAAGTTTGAAGGTGGATTACATGTTGAGGTGCTTGACCGGGTGAACGTGTTGAAATTAGAAAAATATGTTGATGTACTTGACAGAGCCTTAATGGCTGAAACGAATATTGCGGCTTTGAAAATGACCAAATCAATGACGACACTTGAAGGAGAAAGTAAGAAATTCAAGAAACAGAAAATAGAAACAGTTAGTGAATCCATGGGCTCCGTGAGTGAAAATTTGACTTCAACGTTTAGTGACAACACAAAAAGGGAAAGTAGTGGCAGTGTGGGTGTACCAACTTGTAAGGAATGTGGGAAGCGACATTGGGGTATTTGCCGCCGTGGATCTGGAACTTGCTTTAAATGTGGACAGAAAGGACATTTAGCCAGAACTTGCCCACAAGCCTATCCAAGAAATGAGAAGCCCAATGCTAGTGGAGTTAATTCAACCATGGTACCGAAAACAACTACAACATCGACTCCTGAAGGGACTACTTTGAGGCAAGCACGAGTTTATACCTTAGTTTCAGATAAGGACACTGGCAGAGCGAAGACAGGTATGATTTTAATATCTATTAGGATGTTAGTATTGTTACCTATGCGATGGAGACTATTGATGATAGAACAATTGACTATGACTATGATAGAACAAATTACCTATGCTATGACCTTTGCTATTACATGTTTATGGACTGAATATATCTATGTTATTACCTATGCATGGAATACGATGGAACTTGTTGGTTGACTTCAGTCCTATGTGCAAGATTTGTATCTTATGTGTTTAACTGCTATGATATCGATATTACCTTCACTGCTATGAAAAGGATACAAGGACTACTTCGTCATGTTGAATAACTAAATAGACTTGTTGAATTATGACTAGAAATATGTGATTGGGATTGCTGCTTGGACTTTGTCAGGATAAGTTAAGTTTGGAGGACCAAACTTTCTAAGTTGGGGAGAATGTAATGACCCCGGAATACACGTCATAATTATCAGTAATTAATGACGCATTAA
Source organism: Camellia granthamiana (assembly GCA_036172215.1). Taxonomy (NCBI): domain Eukaryota; kingdom Viridiplantae; phylum Streptophyta; class Magnoliopsida; order Ericales; family Theaceae; genus Camellia; species Camellia granthamiana. The sequence continues at coordinate 51,732 of JAXFYN010000905.1, forward strand.
TATGAATTAATTGGGAATTTTCTGTTTGAATTAGAAAAAAATATATGTTGGAACTACAGCTTCGGGACTGAAATTGATGACCGTAACGGGTTCAGAAAATGAAATTGAGCACACCTATGTGTTACCGGGAATTTTTAGAACCATTCGAAACGATAAATTGAGGACTGAATTTCGTCTGAATCGTTAGGCCATGTTTGGCTCATATGTTTGGCACAATTTGAGTTATGTGATAGATATGACTATAGATAAGGATTTGTTGACTCTTGTTTGACTCAAACCATTGAAAGAAAATATCTAAAAGAGGGAGAGAGAGAGAATACGGGAAGAAGAGGAGAAAAAAGGGGTACAAGTTTAATTCTCTCCAATTAGCCATTTAAGGTAAGAATTTCTCTCTACTTTCTTGGACATAAGGTTGATTCATCCATGTTTTCATGATAAATAGATGGAATTGAGGGAAAATTATGTTTAATTGAGAGGATGGTGTGGTATTTTAACCTAGATTGCATCCATGGAATAATATTTTGAGATTTATGGTTTTAATCATGTTTTCTTTGCATGGTTTTCATATTTGAGGAAGGAAACCCCATGGTTTTGAAAAGTGTAGTTTTTGGGTGCATGTTTATAGTTTTCCATCTTGATTCAAGTTTGATTCTTGTAAATGTTGTATGTGGGTTTATTTTAAAGTTGTTATGTTTAATTTAAATTGTTTTCCAAATGGTTTTGGCCTTGGTTTGGTAGATTGGAAGTGGTTTTCAAATGTTATGGTTTGTTTTCATAAAAATTGGAAGTTGATTTTGGTAAAGAGGAAGCCCACGGTTTTGCTGAAAATTCGAGTTGGTTTTTACTGTTATTTGTATTATTTAACATCTCAGATTATGAAATAAAGTTATGAAATAAAGTAGAGAAAATAGAATGCATGAACGATATGTTTTGATAATAGTTTGTAATAAGGTAAAGAATAATCTAGCATGAACATTTGATTTTATGAAATGAATTATGGAGAGGAAGACTAATTTAGCATGAATTGAAATAAAAGTAAGAAAGAACATCATGACATGAAGGGAATGTAAGAATTATGAGATGTATGAGATGTAATGAGAAAATGTATTAAAGTAGAGTAAGAATGAAATGCATGAATCACTTGCTTAATGATGTGTATTATGGAAGGAAAGATTAGAAGGGCATGAATTCAATTAAGGAAAGAATGAAATGTATGATTTTAATGTTAATTGTATTAAGGCATGGTATGTGATAATGTTGATGTTACAGGACAAACCTCGAAGACTGTGCAACCGGTTTCGGAAACCCACAGTGAGTAACATTTCTGTAAAGTTATGTTGATATGAAATATGTTTGAAATGTTATACGGAATGCTATATGATATGTTATGTTTTGAAATATGATTTTAAAATGTGAACGAATGTCCTGATTTGCGAATCTAGTATGGCATCCATAGTTAGTTCAGTCGTGGGGGCGAGAACATGCAGGCCCATGCGCTTTAGTCATGGGGGACGGCATGGAAGGACAAGCCCATGACCAGTTTACGAGATCTCGGTATGTGTTTAATCGGTGTCTGGGACCGGTTACTCTAGTCGTTAGTCGACACGTGTTATGTTCTATGGAGTATGCCATTATGTATGTGCTAATATGAGATGATATGTTTATGAATGATTTATTTTACAGATATATGAAATGTTCGGAATTCGTTCACCACCCCTTTACTTTAATGTTACTTGCTGAGCTTTAGCTCATTGGTTGTATTTATGTATTTATAGGTGAGCCTGCTGGGAGTCAAGCCTGAGCTGAGTTTTGCATCGAGCCTACCAGTTTTGTGTGCCTCATAGCCGGGGCTAGGCCTGGAAGGCCGTTTTGTGAGCCTTGTCTTGTTGTATCTGTGGCTTTTGCCTATATGATGTATATGAACTTTTGCTACATGTGATGTAAGTTAAGTGGGTAAATTAACATTGTTGTCATGTAAATGTATGTTCATATTAATGCACAGCTCTTTGGACTATGTGCAGTTAGTTTTCGCTTCCGCGAGCCCCATTTATTTATGTTTTGTACAGGAAGGCCTGTGGTAATCTAGGATTACTGGCCGGTTACGATGCCAAACTTTTAGGGGCGGGTTTGGGTCGTGACATTGACCGTGCTACAAAAAAAAAAACAACAACACCAGAGACAAGTCCTATTTCGGCTACGCAGTGTACTATGGGATCTACCTCGGTTGTAACCAAAGTGCTTGTTATCTTGGTTTGGCAAGATGTTGGGTTATCTCGGTTCTGCTTATGGTTTTTGTTACTTCGGTTAAGCATCAAGTGGCAGCTTTCTAAGTTCGGTTTAGAAACTAAGAAAACTGGCTTAGCCCCAAAAGCTTAGTCCGGTTGAGGGCTTAGACTTCTAGTTCGGTGCGTTTTTTATTTCGGCTAGTGTGAATCAGATGGAGACCTATTGAAACTACTGGTATATGCGCAAGTCATAGTTCGGTTTTAGTCTGCCTAAATCTACGTACAACTACAAACAACTCACTAGTTCGGTTGTGTATGATTTTGGATCAAAGGGAGTGTTCTACAGATTATTTCATGAGTACCAGAGGTTCTAAACATGGTGTTTTCGGAAGAAATAAAGCAACAAGGAAAAGAAGTGTTTTGTAAAAACACACACAGCGAAATGGACAAAAACAAAGAAAAGCAAGATGGATGTACAAAACTTACCAGATGAAGCAGAGAAACTGGAAGAGGAAACAACGGCAGTAATGAAGAACACGAAGCAAGATTCACAGTTGCAAACGTTGAAAAGCAATAGAGCAAGAGAGAGAGAGCAGAAAGAGTGAATAATGTAGTGTTTGATTTGGATAAAACGAAAGGTTTTTTGTTTTAGTCGAAAGGAAAAGCGGGAACTATTCAAAAATTGCGGAGTACGAGGGCGGCGTTACAGCTGTGGATGACCAATGAGAGCCTGCCACGTGTCACTGGAAAGGTAATCGATTCAGTTGCTATAACTGAAAAGACGTGGTGACCGGATAAGGGCAGCTCAGCTTAAGATTAGCTTGGCTGGATAAGCTAAATGGTTTTAGCTCGGCTGGATAAGTTGAATGATTTTAGCTCGGCTGGAGAGGCTTGAAAGGTTTTTTGAGCTCGACCGGAATAGCTATAGGATTATAGCTCGGCTGGAAAGGCTTACGAACTCTAGCTCGGCTGATGGACAGGTAATCCCTATCATGCTACGCGGATAGAATTAAGGGGCAATTGAGAGGGTAATTTATAAGAAAATTGGGCCGAGCTGGGTAAATTGGACCGAGCTGGGTAAATTGGGCCAAGCTAAGTAGTGGGTCGTTTTGGGCCGCACTACGAAGGGCTGAGTAAAAAGGCCATATAAGTTACTCCGGTCTGAGGAAGTAGTCTTGGAGTTAGATCGGTCACAACCGTGGTAATTAGTTCGGTCACATAAGGCTTATTTCTACTTCGGTTAAGGGATGTGTTGTGGGGAATTCGGTCTTCAGTAATTAGTTCGGATCCACTCTTATGGTTAGCTCGGTCTTAGCGTGGGAAAGCCGAGATAAGGGAAAGGAAGGTAGGGGCCGAACTAACGGTTACTTAGGCCATATTGGAGAGCCGGACTAAGTACCGTTCGGTTGAAGATCACATATGCCTTGCTTACTTCGGTTATATGGTAGTCCGGCTGTAATAAGACCATCTCACTTGGTTTAAGCAGTGAGAGGGGTGTTGGAGGATAAGCATTATCCTTCAGGAGTATGAATCTTGGGAGGACTCTGCATGAAAGAATAAGAGTCCTACTAGGATTGTGCCACACGAAACTTATAAAAGCTCACCAATATCACCTTTGGAGAGGTAATGCAACTTTGCTCCCTGAATACAGAGAGCTTTTGCCTATTTGTCTTGTTGACTGACTTAGGCATCGGAGAGGTTTCCGGCACACACCCGCCGGCTAGCTCACGTTTGTGTTTTCAGGTAGTGGAACGACGTCGTACAGAGGAGCGCAGACTTGATCAACAGGATTATACGAGAAGGTGTATTTCTTTCCCGTACAGTTATATTCTCAACATTTAACTATCTACCTAGACCTTTTGTAAAATTAAATATTAGGTATTCAAAACAACAACAAAAAAACAAAAAAAAAAACATAATTTAACGTTTATAACAAAATAAATTGACAGTTTTAAATTTTTTCAATTTCAACTTCATGTTCAATAGACTTAAAAGATGAGCGACAAAAAATTTTACATCGTTATGGTGCTGTGCGAACCTTAAAAGTATATTTACAATTTATTCAAATTATAAAAAAATCCTAAATTTTGTACAATTATAAGGTTTGTATTTTTTTTCTTAGGTAAATTACAAGCACACCTCTTGAGATTTGCTTAAAATACAGATTGTCCCATTGTAGTTTGAAAAATTATAAATACCCCCTTATTAGAATTTTTTATTTAAGAAAATTAACTAAAAAAATGAAATTGATAATTGTTCTCCTATACAATAAGAAAATTAACTAAATTATTAATTGAAACATATTTTTAATATCATTAAAAACTGTTAATTGAATTGATGATTTATTAATAAAATGGGCGATTTGTTATGAAATTAGAAATCTCAAGGAGTGTAATGTAATTTTTAAAACTACAGGGGTGATTTGTATTTTAATCAAATCTCAGGAGGTGTATTTGTAATTTATCCTTTTTTCTTCTATTTTACCCTTTTGTATTTTTATTTTCTATTCTGCCATTAAGGTTGGTGAGTTTTTTTTTTAAATATTCCACACACACAAAAAAAAAAAAATTATGGAATTAACCCACTTTTCAAACTATTTAAGAAATTAACTTACTTTTTAAAATCGCATTTTAAAAATGTAATTTCAATTTCAAAATCCCATTTTCAAAATACGCTTTCAAAAAATAGGTTAATTTGCTAAATAGTTTGAAAAGTGGGTCAATACTCTAAATTATTATTATTTTTAGAATATTAAAAAAAAAACTCTAAGGTTGGTTGGTAGAATTAATTGGGTGGAGAGGTTTTGGAAATTATGCATAGAATTTGGGTTAATTTTCCATTCCATGCATTGACTTAAGGGACCGTTTGTTTTAAGATGGATATGATTGTTAGCGGAGAAATTACTAGTACGGGAATGGTTAGTAAACAAATTAAGTAAAATTATGTTTCTTTCGTGAAATTTGTTTGTGTGGGATTAACAATATGAAATTACATAAAAACCCTTTCACATTTTTGACATATTTTAATATTAAAAATTATATTTTATAGATATATTATGGGCAAAACACCAATAAGTCCTAAATTAGTAAATGTTACACCATTTAGTCCTGAAGGTTTTTTGTTGGACTAATAGGTCCTATTTCTCAAAAAAGCTTACTATAGGCCTTTTATATCAAACATTATTCATCAAATATCAAACATTATTCAACATCACCAACATCAAACATTATTCAACATCACCAACATTATTCTAACATTATTCAACATTACCAACATCAAACATTATTCAGCATCACCAACATTATTCAAAATTTTTCAACATCACCAACGTCATCAAACATTATTCATCAAACATCAAATATTATTCATCAAACATCAAACACATATTTTCAACCATTAATCATTAGGATTATTCATCAAACATCAAACATCAGATTTATTTTTTTTAAAAATAAAACTAAACATCACAACATTATCATCAAAACAACATCAAAATAACGATTAAACGATTTTTTTAATAACGATTAAACATCAAAATAAACGATTAAAAAAAACATCAAACATCAACATAACGAATGGCAGTCCCTCTGGTTTATTAATCTATACGAACATCATCTTTCAACTATGAATTCCTCAACTTTGAATTCCATGAATAGCATCTTGAAAAGCCCTACGGTTTCTGGGAATTTTCGAATTTGGGTTCGCAACGGTTTGTGATTCATATTGAATAAACAATAAACAATGAATAATAAGCAATAAAATTAAATTCCCATCAAGAAGAGATTAGAAAAAAAAAGGGCTATCATATTGAAAACTGCCCAAAATTTCCCTGGGTAACCAATTGAAATAAGAACCCTAGAGAAAAGGTTATATCAATTTTATAAAATCCCCTGTGAACATGCTAACCAACCACCGGCAGCAAAGAATCAACGAAGAGAGCAATTGAGAAAAGCGAGGTGTTATCAATACAAATCTATGGCCTCTGCAATGTTAAAGCGATCGGCGACGGTGGCTGCGTCATGGCGGCGAGCCTTCGCCTCTGTGGCGGTGGGGACGGGCTGTTGCTTGAGATTGTTCTTGGATGAAGAATCGGCGATGAAATCTTCGATGTTGTAGTCGATCTCCACATCGTCGTACGACATCTCGAAAGCGATTCAAGTTTCTGAAATTTTTGTTTTCTTGTTCAATGATTTTGAGAAGAGATGTGTTGTGTAGGAAGAGGGTGGAGGCTAGGGTTTGTGTTCCTTTTTTTTATGTGGTTGATATGGTTCCCAATTTTTATTCCAGTTACTAAAGGATGAATTTGATGATGATGGATCTGGATCAATAGTTTTAATTTTTTTATGATTAAAACATTCCCAATTCTGATGAATCTGATGTTCTAATGAATTTGATGATGGATCTCGAGTAATAGTTTCAATTTTTTAAAAAATAAATTTGATGTTTGATATTTAATGAATAATGTTTGATGTTTGATGAATAATCATAATATTTAATGGTTGTGTTTGATGTTTGATGAATAATGTTTGATGTTTGATTATAATCCTAATGTTTAATTGTTGATGTTTGATGAATAATCCTGACGTTGATAATGTTTGATATTGAATAAATAATCCTGACGTTGTTAATGTTTGATGTTTGATAAATAATCATGATGTTGCTAATGTTTAATGTTTGATGAATAATGTTTGACATAAAAAGGCCTATACTAAGCTTTTTTAAGAAATAGGACCTATTAGTCCAACAAAAAACCTTCAGGACTAAATGGTGTAACATTTTTCAATATGGGACTTATGAGTAATTTTTCCATATATTATTATATTAAATTACTTTTATATAAAAATATATAAAATAATATGAGGCCAAAACCAGTCCCTGGTTTTGAAAAAGTGGTATTGAAAGACTATGCAATTAACACAATTGAGCCCCGATTTAACATTTATGTTTGGGCTAAATAATCACATAGAGATAAAATTAATTACAAAAATTAATAACACAAATACTACTTTTTACACATAATTATTACATTTTTTTCTCTTACAAGTCAAAAAAGCCCCAAAATAAAAACCAAACGATATTAAAAAAGTCAGGCTAAAAAAGTTTAAACACAAAAAAATTGACTATATTAGTCAATGCCAAACGAGCTCTGAATTTGCTTCTTTCATAACCCAACTTTCACTTCATATGTCAACCAAGCTTTGCGAATATCGCTGACAAAGAATGAGAACGAGATCAAGATCGAGATCGTCAACAACAATGACGACCATCACCATCAACGGTAATGACAATTTTTTATCACCCTTAACGATGATGACGATCATCAACGTTGAACTTCTCATGTATGGCATTTTTTTTTCCTTTCCATGCAAATTTCTGAATTTGTTGGTTTTTGCATGTATATATATGTTTTATGTTTGTTTTTTAATTTTTTGCAAATTTTCTGTTCACAGTTGAGCCAATTTTTTTGCAAATTTATGGGTTTGTGGGTATTTTCTGTAGATGGAAGAAAGAAATAGAGTTGCGTTAGACGACGTGGCTAAACCTTATGGGTAAAATTGTCTTTCACTGTAATTTTTACTGTAATACCAACGGTTTGATTTGACCTATATTAATTACAAAAAATTATAGAATAATTTTAAATAATCAATTTCGTCACGTGGTGCCGTTTGGTAACACTTACGTTTTCAGTTTTCTGTTTATATTTACAAAAATTTAAAAAACTCAAATAAAAACTTGTTTGGTAAAATTTTTGATTTATAAATCAGTGGTCTCAGTTTATAAATTTGGCCAAAAAATGAAAACACAAAAAATGTGTTTCCATTTTGAGTTTTCAGTTTTTTTTTTTTTACCACCCAACACTAGCCACCATCCACCACCATTTTTCACCACCGTCTTTTGCCACCACCACCCACCCCCCACCACCACCTGCCACCACCTGCCACCACCCGTCACCACCACCCACCTGCCACCCACTCACCACCACCACCCACCCCTCGTTGCCACCACCACCACCACCACCACCCACCACCCACCTGCCATCCACCCGCCACCACCCACCACCCGCTACTACCATCCACCGCCCGCTACCACCACCCGCCACCTACTTGCCACCACCACTCACCACCTACCTGCCACCACCTGCCACCACCAGCCACCCACCACCACCAGCCACCTGCCACTGCCACCGCCACCACCACCAGCAGCCACCTGCCACCCACCCGCCACCACCACCCACCACCCACCCGCTACCCACCTGCCACCACCATCACCCACCACACACCCGCTATCCACCTGCCACCACCACCCACCGCCACCCACTCGCTACCACCTACCACCCACCACTGTCACCCACCCACCCACCACCACCACCACCCGTCACCTACCCACCACCCACTTGCCACCACCACCCACCACCTGCCACCACCACCACCCGCCACCGTCACCTACCCACCCACCCACCCACCATCACCACCCACCACCACCACCACCCGTCACCTACCCACCATCCACTTGCCACCACCACCCACCACCTGCCACCACCACCACCACCACTACCACCCACTACCTGCCACCGTCACCCACCCACCCACCATCACCACCCACCACCCACCCACCCGCCCGCCACCACCCACCACCACCCGCCATCCGCCACCCACTTGCCACCACCGCCCACCATTCGCCACCACCACCCACTCGCTACCACCCACCACCCGCCACTGTCACCCACCCACCCGCCACCCACCACCGTCACCCACCTACCCACCACCTACCCGCCACCACCACTACCCATCATCCGCCACCCACTTGCCACCACCATCCGCCGCCGTCACCACCACCACCACCACCCACTCGCTACCACCCACCACCCGCCACCGTCACCCATCCACCCATCACCACCACTCACCCGCCACCACCCACCACCACCAGCTACCCACCACCCACCGTCACCACTTTCCACCACCGTCTTTCGCCGCCACTTGCCATTTCTCACTCTTTTTTATATTTTAAAATTTTTTTAAACATTTTGTCAGTTACCAAACGCGTTTGTAGTTTATGTTTTTTTAAAAATAAACAAAAAATAAACAAAAACCAGTTTATAAAATTTTTGTAAATATAAACTGAAAACGTAAACGTTACCAGTTAAAAAATTTTAAAAAATATTTAAGAAAGGAAAGATAAAAGGTGTGTTAGCCCCAAACACCCACTTGTAACTTGTAAGTGGGTATGACAAAATTAACCCCTTCTTTCATCTAAAAGTTTCACAAGAAAAAATCAGAAAACAGATCTACACTTCTTCTTGAAACACACACTTCTACACTACTTGAAACACACACAAACACCGACTTGTAACTTGTAAGTGGGTATGAGTAAAGATCTACACTTGTTCTTCTTCTTATAATTATTTTTTTTTTTTTAAGGTAAAATACCCCCAAAAAGTAGGAACAGTGAGCTTGAAAGAGATGGAGCACCACATCCATGTACAATAGGAAAAACACTGACAATTATTTGGATTTTTAGTTTACTGGTTTGTCAATGTGTTAGATGAATGGATATCTATTTTAATTTTACCTATTATAATTAATTTATAAATTAGATTTTTTTAATCTTTGATTCAAGTTTTGTAATTTGAATTATATATATTTTTTTACAAATCTCTAATTTGTTCAAATTGTCAAGTTGAAACTGTCATTATTTGTCAAACAAACTCTCGATTTTTGATAGAAAAATGATTAATTTCTAATGACAATTTTGTCAATCTGTCACCCGTCGTGCAATTTTTCTTTTATCTATAAATCACACTGATTCACACCACGCACACCCCTAATTAAAACACATAAACGGAATACTACAACCCTTCAACATAAATCTATTTATGTATTTTTAATTTTTTTATTAATGGAATTTAGCCTACAAATATGGCAAAGGAAAATGTTTTAAAACTCTAAAAGAGCTGTAATTTATTTTTTTTCATTATAATTTGTCTTTTTCTTTTCTGTTTTTGGATAGTGATAGAGAACTCTAAAATTAGAACTCTAATATGAACTCTAGTGATGTGTCAAAAAAAAAAATTAAAATATCAAAGGGCAAATTATGCTAATGGTCCATATAGTTTGGGATTTGTGTCACTTTAGCCACTGACTTTTCAATTGTGACACATTTGACCATGAATTTTGAATCTTATTCCAAATAAGGACAATTGAAGATATCATTACTTAATTTCAAGGGCAAAATCATCAATTTGATAAAATATAAACTGATTTGAAAAAAATAAATATCAAAAAAATATTTTTGAATTTCTAAAAATTATTTGTAACCACTAAAGATAAAATTATGTAAAATTGATAAATCTTTTAAACATTTATTTATTTTACGAAATTAATTTTTATTATGTGTTTCGATGATGATTATGTAATGGGTAGCTGTTTTTATTTTCATTAAATTAGTTTTTATTTTTTCAAAAGTCAAATATAGCAACAACTTTGATATCATTATTAAACTAATCTATTAAATCAAAAAAAAAAATCCAAAACTAAAAATATCTCATATATTAAATACATCGATTATACATTAAAATCCCAATATCCACCCATTACATGATTATCATCTAAATATATAATAAAAAAATTTTGGTAAAAAATAAATAATTAAATGTCTAGAAGATTTATTAATTTTACATAATTTTATTTTTAGTGGGTAGAAATAATTTTTAAAAATAAAAAATATATTTTTTTGACATTTATTTTTGTCAAATTAACTTATATTTTATCAAATTGACGATTTTGCCCTTAAAATTAAACAATGATATCTTTAATTGTCCTTATTTTAAACAAAATTCAAAATTTAGAGTCACATCTGACATAATTAAAAAGTTAGAGACTAAAATAACACGAATTTCAAATTATAGAGACCGTTAATATAATTTGTCCAATATCAAATCACCATATGAGAGAGATCTATTAAGACTCAAATATTATTTATTATTTTTTTTAAACCGTCAACTGTATGAAAGCGCAAAGTGCATGTGGAAGCGCAAAGTGCATGTGAGTACACCAGCACCATATCAGGAATTCGGATCCTCGGTGCCCCTTTCCTGTAGCACAAGCCTGTCCCCCCCAAAACGACGTCGTTTTGGGGTTTTTTTGTTTTTGTTTTTTTTTCTTTTCTTTTCTTCTTCTTCTTGCTTTCTTTCTCTCTCTTCTCTCTTTCTGTTGAGGCCGGTGGCTCAGAGCGGAGAAGCAGAGCAGAGCGGTGGCTCAAAAAATCTGCAGAAAAATATTGTTGATTTTGTTCAATAGGAGGAGGGTTTGTATTTTAAGCAAGGAGTGGGAGAGAAAGGGTCACTGTTATTCGGCATCAATGACAGTTAGTATAGTGCCAAAATATTTGGGTTTTAATGGGTTATCTTCTGTTCTGCCCCTTCCATTTGTAGCTCAAGATCTGTTTTTGTTTTCTTCTTCTTTCTGAAATTTTAAAGATCTGAGTGTTTTTCCTTTCAAGCAGATAAAATTTTGTTGTTTTGTGTTTTGAATATTTGCAATTGACCTGAAACATAGAAAGAAGAAGAAGAAAATTTCCCTCTGTTATCGAATCAAAAAAATTTCCCTCTGTTATTTGCAATTGACCTGAAACATAGAAAGAAGAGAGATGATTCTGATGGTTCTTTTGGACTATCGATATTGATTGGTGAAAGGTAGTATTAGTCTATTTGTTTTGGGTTTCATTTGGATTGATGATTGAAGAGGCAAAAGAGAAGTGAAAAGCCGGAATGGATGTTGATGAAGATGTTCAGATTTTTCTGCAGATTTTTTTTCTGTTTCTCTTCTTCCTCCTCTGTTTTTCAATTGTTTTTTTTCTGCAGATTTTTCTTCAGATTTTTCTGCAGATTTTTCTTCAGAAAAATCAATGGATGTTTCCCTTCTTCCTCCTCTGTTTAAATGTTGATGAATCGGTATCCATCAAAGAAGAAGAAGAAAAGAAAAGAAAAAACAAAAAACCCCCCCAAAACGACGTCGTTTTGGGGGGTGACAGGCTTGCGCTACAGGAAAAGGGCACCGAGAATCCGGATTCACCATATCAGAGCCTCCTCAGGTCTCTTTAATCACAATAAATACCAACCTCATTCTCTCTCTATCTCTGCCTATCTCGCTCAAGGCGTTAAGATCTAGAGTGTAAATCCAAGAGTGATCAGCTAGAGTGATCTTGGCTGAGATTCAGAGGTTGTTTAGGGTGTTTTAAATAAGTGTATTTTTTGTTTTTTTTAATTAAAAAGTTGAAGGAAAAAATATGAATGTTTGGGTTAATTTTTTGACTTTTAATGAAAAAATATGTATTAAAAAATTATATAAATTAGTGTGTAGGGGGAAATTATGATTGAGAGTTATGCAGTCGTAATTTTTTATTTTTGATGAATAGTGATAACTTTTTAACTTTTTGAGTAATTTTTTGACTTTTTTTACACTTCCCAAACTTGGCCTAAGTTTTGGTGAATTAATTTCAAAAGAAAAAAAGAAAAAAGAAAAGTCAGATTGAGCTTGGGATTGGACTAATAGTCCAATAAAATTATTAATCCGATATTTGGTTAAACAATCGAAGTACGGACTAATTATTTTAAACTTGACTATTAGTTAAGATAGGATACATAATCCCACGGATTCGTAGTCCTAGAACTATTAGTCATGAGAATTGTAATCCAATCTAATCCAGTCCGTCCAAACAACATGGCGTGAGTGAGAGAGAGAGAGAGAGTCTCAGATTGAAGCTCTGGCTGAGATTGAGAAACCATATTGCATTATCACCAAGTAGAAGAATCATATACACAGATTCAAATGGATATTCGATTCCGATTCGGAAGCTTTTTGACACCTCACAATTTATGGTCTACTTTTTCAAGGATTCAAAAACCTCTCATCAAACCCTGTTGTTCTTCAAGGAGGGACTCCCAACAAAACGACGACGACGACAACAACAGAGGTGGGTCTTCTTCACCCTCATCAATTTTGCAGTCTAGTCATTTTTTATATTTTTTTGGAGTAGTTTTGATTTTTGAATCTGTATAGATTTTGAAGAAAACCCAGATGGGTTGTGGCTGAAATTCCAACAGAACCACAATGTCTTGACAAAGGAAAGCAAACATTGCATTCAAAGTGATAGAGAAAATGTTCCGAGGGTAGAGAGATTATGAACTCACCAGCTTCACCAAGATTTTCTTGATCGATTCAGCGTCTCTCTCTCTCTCCTTCTCTATTTCTTGATCGATTCAGATCTGCTTTTTCTTTTTTTTTTTAATTGTCAAATTACTCACCAAAACGACGTCTTAGGATTTACACTTAACGCTCATTGAAGAACTCCCGACTGACTCGCTCTCTCTCTCTCTCTCTACCCAACCCACACATATATTCATTGTGGGGTTTTTTTTCTCATTGCCTATCGCTTTCTCTTTGGTGCTGCCTTCATTGTCCCTCTCGCTCTCCTCCTTGAAAGGTCTTACATCTATATATAAAAGCTTCTGGGTTTTGATCAAAGTTTTTTTTTTATATATATATATTTATTTTAATAATGGGTTTTGATCATTTGAGTATATACATATTTGTTTTTCTTTTTATTTTAGAAAATATGGAAAGCCCTTTAGCTTTGTTCCTTTACTATTGGGTTGTATCATTTCATGAATCCGCAATAGAAATGGAAAACAAAAAAACAAAGTGAATTTAACTTATATGTATTTTTGTGTTTGTTGTAATATTGTGTTGTTGAGACGTGAGTTGATTTGTGATTACAGAAAAAGCAGACCAAAGTTAACATGGAAAGTGACGTGCCAAGCTTACTTGGGTAAGCTCAATTCAATATATATGTGTTTTATTGTGATATATTGTAAAAAATAAAAATAAAAATAAAAATAAATTAAGAAAAATTGCAAATCAGTAGCGAGACAAAAAAAAAATTTGTAAAGTTGTGAAAAAGTTTATCACTTTAATTATTAAAGTTGGTAAACTTTACCACTGAAATGCAATTTATTTTTTATCATACACTGAAATGCAATTTGTCCAAATTTTTATAGTATTACTAAAATATTATGATAGGGATCATATTATTTTTAAAGAGTATTATCTTTTAAAATGAAAAATTCAAATACAACCACTATTTATTATGTATATATATATATATTTATAGCATTTCTCATCTATATATATAAAATAATAGTACACTTTACCCTTTTTTTTTCTTTATCAAATAAATATGTATATTTTAAAACAAAATCCTAAAACTCTTTCTCATCATGTTAAGTTTATAAATTATAGTGAAAATTGATAAGAAATAGAACTTGCTTCTTTTATCTATTTCATTTCTACTAAAAATCTAACTAAAAATGATGGGATTTAATAAAAGGAAAAATTAGTAATACGGCCCCAAATACAAATGTATATAATTATAAATCCTACTTAAAAGTGTTTGATAGTTGAGGTTCCTAAATTTTTAAATGTTAGAAGTTTCAGTTGCTTTCCTTCTATCAGAAACAAAAATGAGACAACAATACTGTGATTCACAGTGTTTTCCCTCTAACATGAATTATATTCTACTATAAACTCTCCTCCCTAATGATAATCTTAACTACTCTGATCTAATGTCTTTCAAAATACTCGGTGATCAACCCTTAAAGATGAAGATCGATATGGGTAAACTACCAATAGGTCCTAATAGTTAGACTTAATTCCTATCAAGTCCTATTGAAAATAAGTCTTGGTAAAATTATTGCTAAAAATATTTTTTTTTGTGACAATTTTTTACATGTCGCTAAAAATTGACAATTAGTGACTTTTTTTGTCATGATTTTTATAAATTGTCGCTAAAACTTACAATTAGTGACATTTTTTTATGATAAATTTTTTTCATAGGACCTATTAGACAATAAATTCACTTATTAGGATCTACACGTAAGTACCCCTTCTATAATACATATTGAAAAAAAAGGGTGTCTATATACCCATTATTCTTTTGTTAACTAATTGTGGTATTGGTTATAAATTTATTATGATTGATTGTAGTGTTAAATTATGATTTATTTATGACGGTTGCTATTTTGGTCATTAACCAAAAAGTCTTTAGTTATGTCTCAAATGATATTTAGAGTATTTAGTTATGAGTCATTTTCGTGTTGGTTATGACTTATTATGGTGTTTGTTATGAGTTTGTTATATTGTTATTTTGGTTATGACCAAAGAGGTATTTAGATATATCTCGAGTTGTATTTAGTTATGATCTATTGTGATCCCTTTAATTATGACCAAAAGTAATTTGGTTATGACACTTTGTATTATCAATATCACAAAACGTCATGACTTACATATAATATGTACATTTTTAAAAGTATGTATTGTAAAATTACCTAAATCTTAATTGCTCTTATTTGTTTATTTATTCAGTATGTAATCACACAAGAATATAAATATTTATTATTCTTTTGAAAAACTAGTTGTTTTGTGTAAACATTGTCCAAAATTCAGTTTACTTCTGAACTCTCAAAGAAAAATGTTACATATAATCATATATATATATATTTAATTTTTCACTCCTATATACAAGTGGGTGGCTCCAACATGTACAATTACAGCAATTATATGACCCTACCTACATGTAGGATGGGTATCCCAGCCTCATCTCTATAGGTCTGATTTACACTTGTATATATAGGACCCATAATACACTTGTATATGTAGCTAACTCACTACCACCAACAGGAACTAGTCTTCACCACCAAACATCATTAATTTCAACACTGGATGGTGGATATGATTTACATAGGGACACCATTAAACACGCATATGACACACAATCTCTACTACGGCCACTACCAGCTAGCCGCCCTATGTTGCCCCTACCGAGCACCACCCTTGCGGCCAACATGAATCACCCATGAAACCTAATCCCACCTAGCCTAGCTCGGCTTGCACCCATCTCCTCTTCTTCCCTCTATTTCGTATTCATACTCTCTCTGTAAATCGATAACCCACCATCACCACCTCCTTGATCCACTAGTAGCTACCTCCATCCAATTGTCTTTGCATCATGAAGACCCAAACACATCACCAATTAACCGACACCCATGTAGAGTGGGTTAGGTATGATGGGTACAGGATGGAGAGGCTGAGATTGCGTACAATGACAGACAAGGCGAAAGTCGCTGGGACATTGATGTACATAGGTGGGGCCATGTTGCTCACTTTCTACAAAGGGACATAGCTCAACATCTGAGTTAATCAATGTTGACATTTTGCATCGCAAGGGTGGACATGTGGCAACACCATACTCACATGATCGTAATCACGTGTTAGGAGCTTTATTGGTTGTGTCTTGTTGTTTCTCTATTGCAATGAGATTGATTGTTCAAGTGCTCTTGCAATAACAACCACCAACAAATTAAATAAAAAAAAAATTAAAATGATAAATAAGAAATTTACTTAAATGACCTTGACTAATGCCATTTATTTCGAATGTGTCCTACTTGTTGGGCCAGGCTAAGATGATCTGGAACTGTACCCTTGTGTGTACTCTAGCCCTGTTCTGATGATCACAATGAGAGTAATCCAGGCCATTGGATTTGCACTCTGCACGGCCAGAGACTGGAGTAAATGGAAGTTGGGATGGAACCTCAGACCACTAGCTGTCTCTTATTCGATATGTATCCTTGTACTAGAAACACACATTTAGTACACATGCATGTGGAGAAATGAAAGACGGTTGTAATCGTCATTTAGCAAAAAAAAAAAATTGACTATACTTGAAAATAATTATAAAAAAAATGATTATATTATAAGAATAATATAAGTTGGCTTAAGTTATTATTATAACTTAAGCCAACTTATATTATTCTTATAGTAACACAATTTATTTGTGAAGTAATCATTTTTTTTTCTTTCCAAGTATAGTCAAATTTTTTGTTGCTAAATGACAATTATAATCGTCTTTTATTTCTGCACATGCATGTGTACTAAATGTGTGCTTCTAGTACAAGGTTCCGTCCCAACTTTCACTCACTCCAGTCTTTATCAATGTAGAGTGCAAATCCAACGGCCTATATTGCTCCCATTGTGATCATCAGAGCAGTGGTAGAGTACACACAATGGTAGTCTCGGATCATCTTATTTGGCCCAACAAGCAGGACACATTCGGAATAAATGACATTAGTTAAGGTCATTTAAGTAAATTTCTTTTTAAATTTTTTTTTTTATTTAATTTGTTGGTTATTGTTGCAAGATCACCTAAACAATCAATCTCATTGCACTAAGGAAACAATAGGACACAACCAATAAAACTCCAAACACGTGATTACGATCATGTAGGTGTAGTTTTTCCACGTGTCCACCCGTGTGATGCAAAAGGTCAACGTTGGTTGACCTAGATGTTGAGCTCTACCTTTTGTAGAAAGTGAGCAACATGGTCCCACCTATGCACATCAATGTCCTAGCCACCTTCGCCTTGCTTGTCATTGTACCCAATCCCAACCTTTTAATCTTGTACCCATCAGACGGCTATCATGCAGTGCTATTTATCTAAAAAGAATATATATATATATACTAGCATTATACCCGTGCATGCACGGATTAAAACAAATAATTAAAAATTATTTTTGTAATTAAACTATAACAAAAACTTTGTTTATAATATAAAAGAAAATTGATTTAACATTAATTAGTTCCCATACAATAATTATATTTACAATAAAATATAAATACATTTTGTCTTAATGAATTTCGTAATTTTGGTTTTTTAATTAACTAATTATCTCGTAGCTATTATGTAAAATCAATTACTATGCCCATTTTGTAGAATTCAATCAATCAATTACCTCTAGAATAGTCCCATTAAGTATTTGTTAATTATATTGAGTGACTCAAGCCTATGGAAAGACTATTTTGTCAATTCATATAAAAAAAATTATTCGTATCTTGGCCCCTACAAATGAATTTCTGGTTCTGTCCCTGGAAATAATACAACCCAATAGTAAAGGAACAAAACTAAACAAATTTCCATATTTTCTAAAATAAAAAGAAAAAAAAAAGCATGTATATATATATTCAAATGATCAAAACTCGTTATCAAAAAATAAATAAATAAATAAAACGGATCAAAACCCAGAAGCGCATATATATGTATAGATAGAAGACCTTTCAAGGAGTAAAGCGAGAGGGACAATGAAGGTAGCAACAAAGACAAAGCGATAGGCAATCAAGACCCTCATGCTCATTTCAATACTCGAAGCGAGTTTGTAGAATACACTGTTTCCTGCCAATGCAGCCTAAACGACCACCATCATCATTGTTGGCTTCAACCCATGTATAGTGTTGGCTATCTTCCCCATCTCCCTCCACCCACAATGCCAAATATCTCCCTCTCTCTCTATATATATATATGTATAGTTCTTGAGAGAGCAAGAACAAGCAAGAAGATCGAGAACCAGCTTCGTTTTCTCGCTTGCTTGTCTAGAATTCTATTGAAAATGAAAAACAACCACACAATGAATATATATGTGTGTGTGTGTATGTGGGTAAAGAGAGAGAGAGTGAGAGTGAGTCAAAGCTATTGAATGTTCACTGCAAATCGAGAGAACAAGATCCGGTCACTCCAATTGTTCAATAGTGACTAATCTGTTGCATCTCACAGCTTATCGGAGCCGATTGCACAATCTACTTGGCGGAGTATGTCAACAGCGACGAGATCTGCTACCAATTGTCGACGACGTTGGGCCGAAAGAGATCTCGTCACTGTTGACATACTCCGCCAAGTAGATTGCGCAATCGGCTCCGATGAGCTGTGAGATGCAGCAGATTAGTCACTATTGAACAATTTGAGTGACTGGATCTCGTTCTCTCGATTTGCAATGAACATTCAATAGCTTTGACTCACTCTCACTCTCTCTCTTTACCCACATACACACATACACACACATATATATATTCATTGTGTGTGTTTGTTTTTCATTTTCAATAGAATTCTAGACAAGCAAGCGAGAAGACGAAGCTGGTTCTCGATCTTCTTGCTTGTTCTTGCTCTCTCAAGAACTATACATATATATATATAGAGAGAGAGAGGGAGATATTTGGCATTGTGGGTGGAGGGAGATGGGGAAGATAGCCAACACTATACATGGGTTGAAGCTAACAATGATGATGGTGGTGGTTTAGGCTGCATTGGCAGGAAACAGTGTATTCTACAAACTCGCTTCGAGTATTGAAATGAGCATGAGGGTCTTGATTGCCTATCGCTTTGTCTTTGTTGCTACCTTCAGTGTCCCTCTCGCCTTACTCCTTGAAAGGTCTTCTATCTATACATATATATGCGCTTCTGGGTTTTGATCCGTTTTACTTATTTATTTATTTTTTGATAACGAGTTTTGATCATTTGAATATATATACATGTTTTTTTTTTCTTTTTATTTTAGAAAATATGGAAATTTGTTTAGTTTTGTTCCTTTACTATTGGGTTGTATTATTTCCAGGGACAGAACCAGAAATTCATTTGCAAGGGCCAAGATACGAATAATTTTTTTTATATGAATTGACAAAATAGGCTTTCCATAGGCTTGAGTCACTCAATATAATTAACAAATATTTAATGGGACTATTCTAGAGGTAATTGATTGATTGAATTCTACGAAATGGACATAGTAATTGATTTTACATAATAGCTACGAGATAATTAGTTAATTAAAAAACTAAAATTACGAAATTCATTAAGACAAAATGTATTTATATTTTATTGTAAATATAATTATTGTATGGGAACTAATTAATGTTAAATCAATTTTCTTTTATATTATAAACAAAGTTTTTGTTATAGTTTAATTACAAAAATAATTTTTAATTATTTGTTTTAATCCGTGCATGCACGGGTATCATGCTAGTATATATATATATTCTTTGTAGATAAATAGCACTGCATGATAGCCGTCTGATGGGTACAAGATTAAAAGGTTGGGATTGGGTACAATGACAAGCAAGGCGAAGGTGGCTAGGACATTGATGTGCATAGGTGGGACCATGTTGCTCACTTTCTACAAAAGGTAGAGCTCAACATCTAGGTCAACCAACGTTGACCTTTTGCATCACACTGGTGGACACGTGGAAAAACTACACCTACATGATCGTAATCACGTGTTTGGAGTTTTATTGGTTGTGTCCTGTTGTTTCCTTAGTGCAATGAGATTGATTGTTTAGGTGATCTTGCAACAACAATCAACAAATTAAATAAAATAAAATAAAAAATTTAAAAAGAAATTTATTTAAATGACCTTGACTAATGTCATTTATTCCGAATGTGTCCTGCTTGTTGGGCCAAATAAGATCATCCGAGACTACCATTGTGTGTACTCTGCCACTGCTCTGATGATCACGATGGGAGCAATATAGGCCGTTGGATTTGCACTCTACATTGATAAAGACTGGAGTGAGTGATAGTTGGAACGGAACCTTAGACTACTAGGTATCTCTTACTCGTATGTATCCTTGTACTAGAAGCACACATTTAGTACACATGCATGTGCAGAAATAAAAGACGATTATAATTGTCATTTAGCAACAAAAAATTTGACTATACTTGGAAAGAAAAAAAAATGATTACTTCACAAATAAATTGTGTTACTATAAGAATAATATAAGTTGGCTTAAGTTATACCATTCACGCGGAAGTAGCAACAAACATGAAGAACATGGATTACGAAATCAAAGATGAAACAATTTAAACACAGAATTGGAATGCACAAACCAAAATATACTTAAAAATCAAATCATTAAAACATTTTTAGTTCATTACAGAAAATAACTTGCACTTACACTTGTTGTAATCTGCAAGGATCTTTAATTGGAAGAACAGGAAAGATAGACTTCACTCAGAGCACTCTGGTTTCTTTTAGACTTACAATTTTAAAAGAAAATTTTCGAATGCCCCGATGGATACATTTGATTACAATATATATATGCAATAAAACTAACTATGCAGCATGTGAAGGTAGCACTATGCAGCCTGTGAGTTGGCTGAATGATGAAGGCAGCACTATGCAGCATGTGAGTTAGCTGAATGATGAAGGCAGCTGGCAGCATGAGGAATTAAACAGGGCTGTCGGTTGCTTTCGGCTGATTGATTGAGCAGCTTTAACAAAAGTTGATGAACAGTAATTTCACTATTCATTACTTTCGGTGGAGCATGTGAGTAAAGGAATCAGAATAAATACAAATTGACAGCTTTTCTCAAAAGAGTATTGATTGAAGTCAATTTTGCATTTATAAAGAATCCTATGTTGATTTCTCAGGCAAATGGGTCCTGAGCATCTTGAAACTCGGGATGATCCAGTTGATTGGTTGATTCTTCAGAACTGTTTGAACTGGCTGAGCTATCTTCTAGATTGGACTGTTGGGCCGGTGCCGGAGATGGTTCATTCTTTAAATGGGCTTGGGCCTGATCTACCAGGAGACGGGCCATCTGAAGAAGCTGATCACTAGTGGATCCAGGTTGAACAATGGGCTGAGCAGGAGATGAAATGGGCTTAGCCTTTGATTTGGATTTTGACTTGGGCTTTGAATGATCCTTGGGCTGGTCCGAAACTATTGGAACTGTGGACTTTCCTTTGGATTTGAATGATTTGGGCTTGGAGCCACTAGATGAGGGGCTTCCAAGATTGACTGGAGGAAGACTGGGCTGGCTTCCTGGACTGACTACAGCAATTGGGTTCTGCTGGGCTTTGACTATTGCAGGAGTTGGGGCACATTTATCAGGAGGAAATTCCTCATAAACAATTTCAATAATTCTGGGCACATTGAACTTAGCCCACCATTTAACGGAGTGTTGGCGAATAATTATGTTATCATCAATCCCATAATGCCATTTGAATATCCATGGGATTTTGTATTTGGATATAAAAGTGAGCAATATAGGAAATTGTTGTTGATGAGCAGTGAATGGGTAAACAGCAGCAAAATAGGCAATTGTTTCATTGAGAGAACTGGGGAGAATATCTGAAATGGCACCATAATGACTCCACCATCTCAGAAACCAGGTTGGTAACTCGGATTTGAATTTTTGATCAAAGGAGATGAACCAGGAATGACTAAATGACTCATTTTGATATAAGAACAATTTAAACCAAGCATCAACATAATCATGATAATTATATTGAATAGAATGACCAGGGAGATCACGAAGCAGATTAGGATTGCCCCATTCTGCTAAGGAAACAATATTGTGAATGTAAAGTGAATGATATAGGATCTTGTAAGCATATACTCGATCCTGAATTGGTTTGATTAAAATGGAATGGTGGTTGAGTAGAATGTCTTTGTAATAGGAGAGATTTTTCTCTGGAGGTGAAGAAAGGAAATGACATCCAGAGCCAAAATGGAATTGAGCAATTTCATTAATGGTTTGACTTCGAGGGTGACTAGGTTCTTTGTAGAACAGGTTAGTAACATGGGATTTGGTGTACTCAGTTCGAAAAGGGCGAACTTGATTGATTGGAAGTGGAGTAACTGAAACGGATTGGCTAGAGGCAAAAGGGTCATTAGCCAATGCAGATGAATAATCAGGACGGTGAATAGTACCAAGAGTATGATATCGGTTAATTAGGTCAATAGATTTGGATGGATGAACTGACTCCAAAGGAGGAGGAACCATGAGTTGATTAGGTTTACTGGAACCAGAAGAGGGAACCAAAGCCTTTGAAGGAGGCCTTGGGCGAGACATCTGTGAAATAGGGAACAAAGATTAGCAACCAGAAAGAAGATCTAAATAATTCTGGTAATAGAACAAATCATTGTAGTAATTATGCCGTAAAACACGACGAGCTTGTAACTGTTGGTGATTGATATATTGGGCTCGTTTAGTAGGAGGTCTGGCTGATTTAAGATGGTTAATACGGCGGTTAACTTGCTTGATCAGGGTTTGGTAATGGGTAATTTGGGTTTTAACATAAGAGATATGTGGAGTAGCACTCATCCCTTACCCCCCTGTAAAAATTCCCGGGTAAGAAAATCAGGAAGGGAATTTTGACAACCAGGTATGTAAGTAATGTCAAAATCAAAAATACTTAAAATAGATTGCCAACGAGCAAAGATTTGTTTGCTGGCAAGATTTTGAACATCTTTTTCTAAAACATATTTAGCAGATTTACAATCAACTCGAAGTAAAAATTTTTGATTTAAAATATCATCTTGAAATTTTTGAATACATAAAACAGTAGATAAAATTTCTTTTTTAATAGTACTATAATTTAATTGTGCTTTATTCCAGACACCAGAATGATAACGGACAATTTGTTCAGGTGATTGAGGAGTGACTTTCTGAAGAAGAATGCCACCATAACCAATATTAGAAGCATCAGTTTGAATAATTTTGAATGAGTTCTCAGTAGGAATACCAAGACAAGGAAGGGACTTAACATATTGTTTGACCTGTTGAACAACAGCAGTATGTGCAGAAGACCAAGGAGGAGGATTATCTTTTAACCGATCGAACAGAGGTTGACAGATTTTCCTAAGGTCTTGATAGAAGTCAGCAATGTAATTGAGGGAACCTAAGAACCGTTGTAATTGAGTTTTATCAAGAATTTCATCGGGAAACTTAGACGCAAATTCAATAGAGCGACTAATAGGAAGAATAGTATTATGATGAATATCATATCCTAAAAACCTAACTTTAGTTTGAAACAATTTAATCTTAGGAGCAGAAATGACGAGACCATGACTTTTAATTGTATAAAAGAATGCAGTTAAATGTTTCCAATATTCACTAATGGATTTGGAAAAAATTAATATGTCATCAATGTAAACAATTGAAAAATGACTAAATGGGTTGAATATATCATTCATGATGTGTTGAAATTCACTAGGAGCATTTTTTAATCCAAATGGCATGACATTCCATTCATATTGACCAAAGGGTGTATTAAAAGCAGTTTTATATCTATCTTTAGGGTGAATTTGGATTTGCCAAAAACCACTTTTTAAATCAAATTTACTAAAAATAACAGCTTGATTAAGTCTTTTAATTAAATCTTTTTTATTAGGAATAGGATATCGAATCCATTCAAGAACAGCATTTAATGGTTTATAATTAATAACTAGGCGAGGAACGCCCCGTTCTAATTCAGCATTTTTATTAACATAAAAAGCAGGACAAGACCATGGTGATTTACTTGGACTAATTATTCTATTTTTCAATAATTCATTAATTTCTTTTTTACACATTTCTAATAGGTCAAAATTCATCTGGATAGGTCGGGATTTAGTAGGAATTTGTTTTTCATTAAAACCTTTAATATATGGTAATGTAACTACATGTTTTTTCCTATGCCAAAATGCAGTAGGTAAAGATGAGCAAACAGTTGATTCAAGTTTTAATTTAAAATCATGAATTTGAGAAATGAGAACTGGATCAGTTAGTTGTTGATCAATTCTTTTGTAATTAATTTCTTCTTTAAGAAAATTAATATGTCGGGTTAATCTTTGAATAGTATGAGTAATAGAACAATCTTGTAATTGATTTAATTCTAATGGTTCAGGTGGAAACAAGAATTTAAATGTGACAGGATGTCCTAAAACATGAGTAGTAATTCCTTCAGTGGAAGTAGTAAATGGATATAGTAATGAAATGAAGGGTGTACCTAAAATAATTCTATCAGTCATGTTTTTAACTAAGACAAATGTAGTTTTGAAACAAACATTATTTTGGCAAACATGTACTTTAGGTAATTTATATTTAATATGCATTTTACTACCATTAGCAGAGGTCAATTTCTCTTGACATTTGTGATAATATTTAGTAGGAAGTAATCCTTCTTGAATACAATTTAAATCAGCACCAGTATCAATTAATGCAACTAGATCTAATTCAAAGTCTTCAACTATGATTTTAATTCGTGAATACCATTTCTGCATAAAAATTCTATTGAGTAAATTTAATCTTTTATCTTCAAGGTTAGTGGCTTGGGATCGATTATCAAAAATGAGCTTATCAGGATTCGTGTGATCAGATTCAGAATCAGAATGGTGTGCAGATTGCTGAGGTGATTTTGGATTAGGTTGAAAATCATGTAAGCTTTGTTTAAGTTTAATATTAATGATTTCATTTTCTAATTTGTTGTCTTTACTTTGGAGATCTCGGATAGTTTGTTTAATGTGATTAATTTCAGTTTGTAAATCTTGAAGTGTGACGTCTTTAGTTTTATTTTTAAATTTTTCTAAAGTTTTAGATAAACTAATAATAGGTTTATTAAACTGAGGTTTAGTATCTTTTTGCAGTAATAAATTTCTTAATTTATCAATGTATTGTTGTTTTAATTGAGGATCATCTAATTTACTAATTAAATCAATTAGAGCAGATTCTTCTTGAGTATGTTTGGTAAGAACAGAAATTTGTTTAACAGGTTTACAACAAACATCAGTACATCCTATAGTAATTTGATTATGTTGGTTATCCGAATCAGATTGATCATTATCAGAAGTGGAACTGGATGGAGATGAAGGAACAGAAGAGGAATGATTATCAGATTGATTTAATTGTAAGATTTCAAATAATTGAATTTTGGATTCTTCATTAATTTGGAGTTGGTTAACTCTTTCTTTGAGTTTTTGTTTGTCTTTGCATTTATTAGCATAATGACCTTTTTGACCGCAATTATAACAGGTAATATCCTTATTAGATTTTGGATGTGATTTAGATTTATGATATTTCTTTTTAGGGTTAGCATAAAATTTGTCTTTAGATTTAGAAGGTGAATAAGGCTTCTTATATTTATTATAATACTTGGATTTATGGTTTCTATGTTTTGAATATTTATGTGATTTTCTTCGAGAGGGTGCAATAGGAGGTAATCCATATTGTTCACAGAAATTACCTAATTCATATTTAGCTTTATGTTTATCTTTAGAAACTTTTTGACTAAGTTTTAAATCAATACACATTTTTAAACCTTCTTTTTGAATAGTACCGATGATATCACCATATGTTAAATTATCATATTCAATGACGCCATTAGGTTGACTAAGAACATCACGGATTTTGTGAGCAAATAAACTAGGTAATCCATTAATAAATTTTTCTTTCCAGAATGATTTAGTACAATCTTCTCTTAACATAACTCGAGAGGTAAAAACATCTTTGTACCATCTAAAATCACTTAGGGTTGGACAAGTAAGATTACTAAGTTGATCATGTATGCGGGAATATATATTAGTTGGTGTACCAATAAAATGTCTAATGATTGTATAAATTAATTGGTTAATACCATCAGGTTGGCAACATCCTAAATTTTCATCAAATATAGGTAATCCTTGATCATCCGTTTGGTTAGCATAAATGATGGAGTCTTTTTGAGATTCAGATAAATATTTTTCCCACCAAGATTTGAGCATACCAGTAAAACCAGTAGTGATTAAAGTAACAATTTCAGGTTGAGTATATTGGGGATAGTTGGAGAGATAACTATTGGAGACCATAGATAAATGATTTAATTTTTGAAGGATTTGATCTTCACTTAGACCATCAATATTCCATTCGTATAATTTTTTAGCAGAAACAGAAAATTGATTATTAATATTATTTTCTTCAAATTGTAAATCGACAGGAGTAGGTTTATTATACCAATTCTTAGTAGTTTGGGGATTAACTTTTGGATAATGGATTTTTGTAACTTGGAATGGTTGAGCTAATTGATTTATCTCATTATCGGTGTCGGATGGAGTAGAAGTAGGATCTATATCGAAGTGTTGATTTAGAACAGTAAGACCTTTATCTTTAGAAGGTGAGGGAGTATCTGGTACAGATAATTTTTTAAATAGTGTTTCAATAGCTTGGACAGTAGATGATTGGTCATTTGTAACTAAGCTAGGACGGTTGGATCGTTTACTTGGTAGGTTGAGCAAAGGTGCATCTAAAGGTTGTTTAGATGATGAGATGTGAACAGATTCTAAATTGGTTTCAATTTTGTCTAATTGTTTACCAATCGTATTTAAACATTGATTAGTATAATTATTTTGTTCA
>JAXFYN010000906.1:0-60356 GCA_036172215.1 Camellia granthamiana
CGTTCAAGTGGTGACGTCCAAGTCTTGAGGTTAGTCA
The DNA here is from genome assembly GCA_036172215.1 of Camellia granthamiana. Lineage (NCBI taxonomy): Eukaryota > Viridiplantae > Streptophyta > Magnoliopsida > Ericales > Theaceae > Camellia > Camellia granthamiana. The sequence goes on from JAXFYN010000906.1 coordinate 38, forward strand.
AAAATGGGGTGTCTACATCAGGGTTTCCTAAATTTCCTCATAAAAAATATTTAGGTAGCGACTCTGTATCTGGCAAAGTAGTCCATGTTTGGCACTTCTTTACAAAAATCTATTTTCCAAAACGATTTGCCGGATTTAGACTCTTTGGTGATTTATCAATCTCACATTGCACATTGTGAGATTAGATTAAGAACTGTGACACAAAACGAGTCCGAACTGTGGAAGAGCGCGGAGGCCCGAGGGCGCGTCCACAGTTTCTGGCTTCTCCAACAGAAGCCTTCTCCAACGGAGTGTAACGGGTCTCGTAATCCAGCATTTTCTTGCTCAGATAGTAGATAGCCCTCTTAACTTTGTCCTCAGACTCTTGTGCAAGCATGCAGCCCATTGTAGTTTTAGTCACTGAAAGGTATAGAATCAACGGTTTCCTCGGCTCAGGCGGTGACAACACTGGTGGGTTCTGTAAATATTATTTGATCTGCTCGAAAGCTGCTTGGCAGCGGCCGTCCCATTAGAACTTCGTTCCTTTCTTCAGGAGACCAAAGAGTGGTTCACAAGTCAAGGTTAATTTAGAAATAAACTGTCTTATGAATTGCACTTTACCCAGAAAGCCTCGCACCTCCTTTTCAGTCCTTGGTGGTGGCATTTCTAAGATGGCCTTGATTTTGGAAGGATCAACCTTGATACCTCTCTGTGTGATCAAGAACCCTAGCATTTTTCCTGCTGTAACACCGAATGTACACTTTTGAGGATTCAGCCGCAGCCTATACTCTCTGATCCATTGAAAGAACTTTTGCAAGGCGGTGTAGTGGCCCTCTCTTTCTTTGGACTTGACAATCATGTTATCTACGTACACCTCAACCTCCTTGTGGATCATGTCGTGCAATATTGTGGTCGTAGCCCGTTGATACGTAGCTCCAGCATTCTTCAGCCCAAACAGCATTACCCTATAACAATAGGTCCCCCACGGGGTGGTAAAAGCAGTCTTCTCCCGGTCTTCGGGTGGCATCAATATCTAATTGTAGCCTGAAAACCCATCCATGAACGAAAGCAACGCATGCCCTGTAGTGAAGTCCACTAACTCATCGATATACGGTAGAGGAAAGTCGTCCTTCGGACTAGCTTTGTTCAAATCCTTGAAATCCACACATACCCAAATTCTGCCGTCATTCTTCGGCACCGGAACAATGTTAGCCAACCAAGTTGGATATTCAGATACCAGCAAGAACCATACGTCAATTTACTTGGTGACTTCTTCTTTGATCTTGAGATCCTAGTCTGGGCGGATCCTTCTAAGCTTCTGCTTAACAGGTCGGGCCTCTGGGTCAAGAGGGATTTGGTGCTGTACAATCTCAGGATCGATTCCAGGCATGTCTTCATAGGACCACGCGAAAACATCTTTGAAATCTTTTAATAAAGCGACTAAGCGCTCACGCTCCTCCGAAGACAACGTGGACCCAATCTGGACCAGCGCGGGTCCTTCTTAGTACCAACGTTAATTTGGGTGATTTCGTCAACCAAGGGTTTAACAAACCTCTCCTGCTCTTGATCAAGCAAATATTGCAAAACTGAAGGAATTTTTTCCTTGAAGTTTTCATCAAAATTTTGAAAATCCTGATTAATGCAACAAATTAAGGGCACAGAAAAGTAATCGAAGGCCACAGCCGCATAATTCTCATTAAGCACTTCCAAGTCGCTTGATTCCTCTATTACAACAGACTCAAAGGAAAAAGAAAAAGACGACCTAGACAGGACTGTGATATCCGGGTTATCATTCCCAGGAATACTGGACTCAGACTCAGACGAGCTGGAACCTGATTCCCACCCTACGGACTCGGTGGAATCAGATTCCGGCTCACTACCTGACCCGGTGTTGCTCCATAAGAAGCCTTCCTCGTATTGCCAAACGAGAGAAGGTGCAATGGATATATCCAAGATATTTGAAGGTGGACTCGCATCCGTTTCATTCCCAATCATGGATACTGAGAGGTCATTCCCTAAGCACTCATGCACGATCAGAGGATCTGAAAGTAGACAAGCCAGTGCTACCCCCGTTTCAAACTCTATTTCCTCGGAAACCTCCTCTTTACACTGCTTAGCCTTAGCTATTGGGTCTGTTTGCTCCTCGGCAACATCATCCTCAGACAATTGTAAGTCAAAGAAGATCTCGAACCTCGGCAAGCACCGTCTCTCCGCGTTCAACCATGGCTCTGGGAAGCCGCAGAACGGAAAGTCCTCCCCCTCCCGGACAAAGCATCCGTTTAGGGTACCCTGGATTGGTCGGTGCATCAACTCAAAATGCCTTCCCATCTGCTTAGCTCTGGCCCTTCCGGCCATTTCTTTGCCTTTCCTCACCCAATCCTCCTTGGTAGGCAGATAACCTAGACCAAAGGTATGTGGGTTATGCGGCACTTCGGCCGATGTTGCAGCGCCTTTCCGGCCACTGCACCCTAATCCCATCCCGGGGATGTGCAGTAACTTGTTCATGAGATACACTGATTGTGCGCTGACATATAACCCTCGTCGATAGCTAGTAAGTTTTGTACAACCCGAGCCTCAGCTAGGCTAAACCCTGACAAGAACACATCCTCTGTGCCATGTTCGATCTCCAAAATCGGCGTAGACACCTCTGGCGACGGATGGATCAAAAACTATGGCCACCCCCTTCCCGTGGGGGTACTTCAACATTTGATGGAGGGTAGAAGAGACCGCCTTCACCTGATGCAGCCACGGTCGCCCCAGGAGTAGATTGAAGGTCGCGGGAACATCCAAGACATGAAAGTCAATATCATGCTGTCCTGGACCAACCTCAGTCTAAATCTGCACAGTTCCCATCACTTTTCTGCTCGTATTATCATATGCCCGAATCACCTGGGCAGTGGGTGCGAAGTCCGCGGGCTTCAATCCGATTGCATATGCTGTCCTTGACGGACATACGTTGATGGCGGATCCCGTATCGACAAGAACTACTGGTATCCATTTGTCTCTACACTCCACAGAGATGTAGAGTGGTTTGTTATGATTTGCCTCCTCAGGCGGCAACTCCTTGTTAGTGAAGGTTAACGTCGGGGAAGCTCCTCCCAGAAAAACCAATCCTACCAGCTCAGGTGTGGTATCAATCGAAAGTTTAGCCTTGTCCATCGCAGAGAGGACAGCTTGTCGGTGTACTCTTGATGCCATAAGCAGTCCCCAATGGAGATGTCTGCTTGTATCTTCTTCAGCTGTTTCAACACAGCCTCCTCTTTGAGTAGCTTTTCCTTCTGCTTTTCCACCTCCTTGTCCTTTCCGGGCGCCTCTGGTTGATCTAGGTGTGGGGGCTTGAAATATCGCCCACTTCTAGTCATGTGACCAACCTCTCCAATACACCAGGTATCATCTGGTTGGTTGTTCCCCTAATCTTCGTCTGTGTGGGCGAGACATAGGTCATCATCTTCCCACCACATGCCATTAGCCATCGACAAGCGGCTATCTAGTTCTATTACAACTGTTCTTGTGCCCACAGCACATTCTATTCCCGTGCCCTCGGCACGTTCTATCTCTACGGGGGCTTTGGCCTTTCTAGCCCTCTCCAGATCTTTGATCTTTTCTTGCTCAAACCGTTTTAGTGTAGCCTGCTGCTCAGCATCCTCTGTACTCAAACTGTTCTGATCCTGAGCAAAATTCTTAACACCGGTGCTCCCCGGCGGTTGATTCTGACCTCCGGCCACTTCAGCCACTACTGATGATGTTCCAACCCCTGATTGCCCCTGGTCTGGCTGAAGTTGTTCAATAGCGTCCGGCTCGTCACTGAGCCACCCGGTAGCTTCTATTGACCTATCTAAATCAAACCAGTTGACAGTCACGTCCCCCAAATCCTGTTCATTGAAGAATTGAAGGTTGGCTATGTCCTCTTCCAACTCCACTAGGTCATCTAGCCCCTGATCAGGTCCATCTTCTCGAACGACACAGATCTCTGCTCCGGCTGGTAGTCCTACCCTTGGCTTAATCTGCCCTGTTGGTGTAATGTAACTACTCGGGTTGTACTCAAGGCTCATAGATCCCTCAGGTTCTGAATAATCATTTCCATTTGTTCCCACAATCATCCCGGTTCTATCTTCGATGGTCACCACCACCAGCTCAGGTTGGGTTTGGGAGATGTCTAGTATGCACAAATCCGTTCTTTTTGGAATGAATACCTTTGGCTTAAGTAGGTGAGAAGGGGTGATATATATGCTAGGATCGTATGACATAACCCCGATTTGGATGAAGTTGATGCGTTTGGGAGGTGGAGCTTGGTTATGTGGTGGGAGTGGGTTGGTTGTGACATTTGGTTTTTTTGGAGGTGCGATCACCTTATTGTCAATGAAATCTTGGATGTCGTGACGCAGTCTAAAGCACTGGTCGGTGTCATGACCATGCTGTTGGTGATAGGCACAGTACTTAGCTGGGTTATGAGAGGGAGGAAGTGTATTTGGCAATGGCCGCGGCTCTAGGGGTTTCAAGTGCCCTTTCTTGATCAAAACCCCCAAAACTTTGGACAGGGGCATGTATAGTGGAGTGAAAGTTCTTTGGCCTCTGGGCGCATATCTGGCTGGTTGTGAGCTACTACCGGACGCACCAGTGAATGGAGTAGCTGTGAGAGTTTTGGGAAGGGTGGTGGTGACCATTCCGACATCTGAAGTCCTGCCAGTTGCAGCACTACTTGTGCCTGCATTTGTGCCGCGGTTGAATGCCCTCTTGGGCTGCTCTCTCTCATTATCAATGAGGCCTTGTTTCATGGCGTCCTCTATTTGCACCCCAATCTCATGTAGGTCTGCAAAGGTGGGGAGGGGGAGAACTATCATTTTTTGCATAAGCTTGGGTTGGAGGTTACGCACAACCATCCGAATTTGATCCTTGCCCACGGGCCTGACGGTCATCATCGAGGCCTTGACCCTCCAACGGGTTACGAAGTCGGAGAAGCTCTCCTTTGGTTCTTGGCGGGTGGTCTCGAGATCACGAGTTGTGACCTCGATCTGTGTATTATAGGAGTATTGAGCTATGAAGGCCTCAACCATCTCCTCCCAACGTCTTTTAACAGAGTCTTCTAGTTTGGCATACCAAATGGCCGCTACACCCGACAGGGTCCGGCCAAATAGGGAAAGCTTCTGTAATCTGGAGAGGCCTATCAGCCTTAAGATGTCCGAAAATAGCCGCAGGCGTACCATAGGATCCCCAGACCCATCAAAGCGGTCAATATGTGGCATTTTAAATCGATCCGGCAGCGTCACAACCGAGTCGGTGTACTTGTCCTCAATATCCAGGATGGACTTCACGCCCTGGGATTTCTTGAACAGCTTTTCAAGCTTGCTCACTTTTAGTGTTGTGGGGTCCACTTCGAACTCAAAGGGAGAATCCGGTAGGTTGGTAGGTGCTTTGGATAGCTGGGGTAAGATTGGGGGCGGAGCCGGCCCTGTTGGAATGTCCGTATTTTCCTGGACATTTGGCGTCTCCCCGAGTATTAGAACTCTGGGTGGGGGAGGAGGTGTGTGTGAAGCAGATGCTCCGGTTTGCTGCTGTAGCCTGGCAATTAACTCTGCTTATTGGGCCATGATCTCGGCCTGTTGCTTGGCAAATTCTGCTTGACGGGCAGCGTCTTGCTGCATGGTTTGCATACTCTCTTGAAGGTGACGCATCATCTCTTCGATTCCTGCCATATTATACTGATCTATCTGAATAACCGGTATATGTTCCCTCTCTGTGGGAGAACCAGAACTCTAATTCCTATTATACTCAGGTGGAGTAGACAAAGCCCTCTGAACCGACTGCTGAACTGATATCCTCTACCTAACTGCCCTTCGTCTAGTAACCGGGGGTAATGAGTAGTATACTGGTTGTTCGTCTATCAGATCCTTGGATCGATGAAGTCTACGGCCTCTAACCCAGAGTGCTTGAGGAATATCTGTCTGGTCGGATGCAATTGTGCTAAACTACCTTGCAAAAAGATAAATAAAGCATAATAAATAAATAAACGACCAGAAAAATGGATAACATAACGGCTTTAAATAAACACAACACACAGTTGATATTTGTGAGTTGAAGCACACTGTTCTCAAACACTGATCCCTGTTGCCCAAATAGCTGCCCCAAAACTGAATCTGATACCCGTAGATATAACTGATTCTCAAATACTGATGTCCTCAGGCCTGACACTCAGACTTGCAAACTGATACGTGCAACCCGTGTAGAGACACATTCCTGACAGCACATATCAAGCAAATGAAAGCCAAAACACCCCTATGTTGGGGTAGGGTTTCCCTGTCCTATTTTGTCAGGAGCTAGGGTTACACTACGCACGCAGCGGTTTCAAACAACCTAAAATTGGGTAAGCAACCTATCCTAGTTTCGAATAGTCGCTATGGATTCCGAATATGCATTAGGTCAAATGGTCAAAAAGGGTGCCTCGGTAAAACCGGGGTTTGTGTTCCCGTCGTGGCAAAGCCCGGAACCGGTCAGCCTTATGACACTCTTCTCAAAGCAAACCTCCAGCAAACCGTTCAGGAATAGCATACGGCAAACACGGTGTCCTAGGCGCACCAATGCAAATGCAATACAAAGAAACACATAAGTGTGAACAAAACACGATATCATGAGTTCGAGTCAAGTTCTCTAACTCCCCAGCAGAGTCGCCAGAAACTATAGACGCGCCCCTTCGGGCTTTGCTTACTACAGTTCGGACTCAAATGTCGCGGTTCTTAACCTGATCTCACAATGTGCGATGTGAGATTGATAAATCACCAAAGAGTCCAAATCCGGCAAATCGTTTTGGAAAACTGATTTTTGTAAAGAAGTGCTAAACATGGACTGCTTTGCCAGATACAGAGTCGCCACCTAAATATTTTATTTTGGGGGAATTTAGAAAAACCTGACTCATGCCTAAGGCCACGTGTCCGTCATCACCAAAGTTGCCTCGGCTTGGGAACTTGGGTACGATTGGGGAAGGTCATTTAATGAGCACCCCTGCTCGCCCAATCAAAGATCGGCCTGTACTAAGCATGATATCGAATTTTTGAAAACACATGTGCTCTTATTCCGATTAATTAGCTAGAATTATTATGTGATGCGCACAACACACAAGTATAGACTAGATTGCCTAATTTGGAACAAAGCATTACATATCCGTTTGTTAGGAAAATAGTTTGAAGTTTGTTACTCGCAAGTAGGCTAAAATTCGGATTTCGATGAATTGTCCCAATTCAAGTAATCCAACCTTCACCCACAGGCATTCAGGCAGGTAATCACGTAAGCAAATAGCCTCGTGGCAAGCAAGCTTTCATGGCAGTCAATAACACAGTATGCTAAAGCGTAAACACTCACAGTGTACTCCAAGCCAAAACAAAGAACTAGTTAGAAATCATGCATGATCTTAGTTCATGTTAAAATGGCTAATGTAACACATGCAAAAATGCAATGAAGATAGACTCGGCTATCCTAAGAATGTCATGTGAGATGCAACTTGATAACATGCTATTGAACACGTATTCAAGTAATGTATTGAAAATACAATGCAATTAGTATGATGTGCCGAGCCCGGTGCATGCAATACAGATGAATGGATGCAAACATGCGAGCATAAGGTATGCTAAATGAAATATGCCCTAAAACTAACCATCGTAAGCGGTTAAGTAAAAGGGAGAAAGAAATAGGGATTGAAAGACATGCATCACACACACGCACGCTTATTACAACAATGCACCCTCTCGAGGGAGGGACTGAATAAGAAGCTAACTAGCTAGTCTAAGCTAATTAAACTAATTATTTGAACACAAATTAATTAACTAATCCTAGTTAACTAATTATTACAAAACGAATTGAAATAGCTAAACACATTAACTATTAAAGGTACAGACTAAAGCAAAACCTAGCTATCTAAACATGGCAGCTAAAGAAAGCAGTAAATCAGGAGCCTCAGAGGTAGAGGAATGCATGCATGTCCGGTTGCCTCGTTCGGAAATCCAATGCGATGCCCCGATTTGCCTCTGTTTTCCATTTGTTCTCAGAAACTTGCACCAAGCTCCAGAAGGATGAAACTCCACCTTAGGAATCTTGTGGGAGGGTGGCCGACCACTTTTGGTCTATCAAGACCCCTGCCGACCACTTTTGATTGCCTAAAATCAAGAAAAGTGGTCGGCCAGCTACTTTTCTGGCTGGCCGACCAGTTGTTGCTGCTGAACTGCAATTTGCTGCAATAGAGAGCAAGAAAGGGCATGGCAATGTATTTTCAAGATATGTGTACACAACCACCCTCCCTGTCATGTCATGAACTCATGGGGGGTGTGGTTCTCGACCCTCGGGCCACCAATTGCGTATTTCCATGCATGATGGCCGAGAGGCGAAGTTGCACAAGTCAATATGAAAATGAATGCACAAGTAAACACATAAGACCTAAAACTCTATCACGTATGATCAAGAGCGTCGGCGACCGGGAATTAAGGCGCGTTTCATCACTTGAAGTATGAAACGTCCCTCGTTTCCCGTGTTTGGACTAACACCTATTCCAAATACAATGCAACACATAACATGGCATGCTCGATGCAATGTAATGCAACCTTATCATGCAAACATGCAACTACATGGCATACTCAATGCAACTAGCAACCTAGCATACACAATGCAAGGCATGACATGGCATACACAATGCTAAATGCTAAGAACTAGATGGCACACTCAATGCACGACATTCATAAGGTTCTAAGCATAATGTAATGCATGCATGCACAATGCAATGCAATGCAACAAGGGCAACTTATGTAATACACCAAGCATGCAACAACATGCAAACCACATACTCAATGGACTTAAACCGAAATGGATAGAGCTCAGTCATGCCAAAACAGTGGCCATTGGTGATGAAATGAAGGCACATAAAGCAAGGCATGCATGCACAATGCATTAGCCATCAAAGAGGCCAAAGACCACAACTCTCAAGAGTGCTCAATGAGTGACAAAAGTGGAAGTGTAACAACACTAAGTGCACTGAAATGAAGCAAGAAATGATGCCAAATCATTCAAACAACATAAGTAAAGCATGCTAGGGTCCTAAGGCATGAAAACTAGTAAAGAGCAACACAAAGGAGGCATGCTATACATGGCACAAATGCATGAACTAAGCATGGACAGAGCTCAAGTAGGTCCAATCATGGACCAAAACATGTTAAGACGAGGCCCCAAAGGCCTAGGCATGTAAGCATACGAGCTAAGGCATAAGCTAGGCAAACATGCACAATACTCGAAGGCACTTAAAGCATGATTGAAATGGGAACATGGAAAGTCTATATGCTCTGAAATGTCATGTTAGGTGATGCCAAATCATGTACACAACACAAATGAAGCATGCAATAGTGCTCAAAGCTTGAGGCAAGCAAGAGCATGTGTACTATAAGTATACAAAACATGAAGCATGTGATTAAGGCAACCTAAAATAGTCCTAGTACATGTTAAAATGTGTCTAAAACATGCATGGAAGTAAGCCAAAATATGCTAGCATAAAGGGCATGAGGCATGATGAATGCAAGGCATATAGAGTGGTTTACAATACACCTATTAGGACCAAGCATGGTATGACTTAAGCAACAAAAATCAGAGTTATATCTTGGCAAAATAACCCCAAATAACCACTGAAATGATGGCTCGCAAGCTAAGGCATGAAGGCATACGCAATGGTTCATGTTAAGGCATAAAGGGGCAAACCCTCCAACGCATTGAAATAGTGAAAGATGCAAGTCTATGGCCATGAAACACGGACTGAAATCACATAACAAGTGATACCAAATCACTGAAATAAACCAAGTAATGCATGCTAGAGGATTCAATACACAAAGCTAACAAGCTAGATTGAACCAAGGCTATACAAAGAAAGTCATGGATGACCAATGCAACACAAATCAGACCTTAAACATGATGAAACATGAACAAAGTCTTCTTTAAGCTAAGCCAAAAATATGCTAAAATGACATGTCAAGGCATGATGCATGTTAGGCAATTTCATAGCATTACACTACAAGTGTATGCAGCATGCAAGGGCCAACCAAACCAACCCAAAAAAGATCTAAGGCATGTTAAAATAACACCAAAAACCTACTGAGATGGCCCCAAAACAAGCTAGAAACACATGCTCAAACATGAGGCATACAAGACTAGATTGTGTGATTTACACTACAAGTGTATTAACCATGCAAGGAGTGACCAAACTAAGCAAAAATAGTGGTATGCCTCAGAAAAATAACCACAAATATAAGCTAAGATATGGTCAACAAACACTTAGTAAAGATGCTCAAACATGAAGCTTTCAAAGTTAGTAAACAAGACACAAAGGAGAGGGGATGACCCTCTCCTATTTAGGACACCAAGACCACCTTTCCACCACTGAAAATCCTCCGGATTTCAGTGGTAGAAAGGTCATGCAAAGGGTTCAACAAGAGCCTAAAGGTGTGGCTCAAAATGAGGCCTAACAAGGCCTAAGAGGGGGTAAAACACCCCAAACGAAAAAGTGACCTAAAACAACTATTTTAATCACTTAAAAACAGAACTTTTTCTAGTTGAAAGTTAAGCTTAAAAACGTATGCAGGAAGGGCTAAAAGCTTAAGCAAGAAAGGGGTATTTAAAGATTAAAGACTCACCCTTGAAGACCTTCTTCAAAACCAAAACTCCAGCAACTTTTTTAAGCTTAAACCAACCCAAGAACACCAAAGACAACCTCAAGGGACCTCAGCTCCAAGATTAAGGTGTTTTAGTGTGTGTTTGTGTGAAAAAGCAAGACAAAACTACACTTTTGAACACAAAAAAGAAGAACAAGAGTGATATAGAGACAAAGCTATATGTAACTCTCTAATGGCAATTTTTCTGAACCTCAAGGATGGAGGAGGAGCCTCCCTCTTATAGAAGAGGAAAGCCAAAGCTTCTTGGAGAAGCTAAGGTTGAATGCCATCCCTCCATACACGTGTATGGAGGATGGCTCAAATGCTCTCCAGCTATGCCAGTTGTCCCAAAATATCTCCAAAAAGGTGTCAAAAAGCAGCCGACCACTTAAATTGGTCAGCCTGCTAGTAAAAGTGGTCGGCCGACCACTTTAGGTGGTCAACCAGAGTAGAAACTGGTCGGCCATAGATGGGAGAGGTCAACACACTAAATGCAAGGTGGTGGTGTGGTGGTCGACCAGAAAAGATGGTCCAAAGACCAAGAAAGCCAGTTATCTGACAAGAAAACTAGCTGGAAAAAGGAAAAGTGGTCTCCAAGGAGAAATACTGGTCTCCCACCCTTGTACCACCTTCCAAACAAGGAAATCAAGGTTTGTACCAAAAACAAACCAAAGCGGATGCAAGACGAGAAATCGAGAGGCAAAACACGCGGCCAAAAGCCCGAAAACTAGCTGACGAGCATCAAAAGTGGTATGCAACCACAAAAGTGGTCTCCCAGACCACAGTGTTCCTCTAGGCAGAGGCAACAAGGTGTGGTTCAAAAACCACGCCAAACGGAGAATGTTATGCGGTCCCGAGACAAGGCGCGCGGCCAAAGGCTCCAAAAATTAGAAACTAGTCTCTAAACGGGAAAAGTGGCCTACGACCATGAAAAATAGTCTACGACCACAGAGAGATGGTCTACAAGACCACTCCCTCCCTTCAGGAAGGGAAAACAAGACTTGGTCCGTAAACCGAGCCAAAGCACAAAGAGTTCCGAGGCCCGGAGGCAAGGCTCTCAGCCAAAACTCCGAAACCTCAGAACGAGCACAACATGCACCATCACCCAGCGCTCAATCGATGACATTTGAGTCTTAAGGTCGGTCAAAAATGAGGTGTCTACAGTTATCAATGTAACAATGACATATAAGATAAGACTAGGCTTATTGTAGAATTGGATTTGTGGAGCTCATTATGAATCACACTTTGCCAATCAAACAGTACGTCATGTCAAATCTTGTGTGTAGATTATCTATTTTACAAAAAAAAAAAAAAAAAATCAAATTGATACAATAATTATAGACATATAACTTGGTTACACTGTCTTAAAAAAATAGATAGTTTATTTTTAAGAGTATACTAACCAATCATTTTTGTAAACAAATATTATAAAATCATATGGCTATAGTAATTGTAGGATCAATCTAAAAATTTTATTATTGATCTACGCATAAAGCTGATAAATTAAATAATTTAGATCATTGAAATAAGGTTTGATAGCCTTATTCATCATACATATATGAGGTCTAATATATGGGCAATTCTAAAGTGTGCAAATGCATACTATATGCACTTGCGTAAGTTATCACAAATATACGTAAGTTAATTCATAAAATCGTGTAAGTTTTCACAAATATACGTAAGTTAATTAATAAAAATTTGAGAAATCACAACTTACGTATATTTATGAGAACTTCGCTTATTTTGGAAGGTAACTTATGTATATTTGTAAGAACTTGCGCAAGTGCATATAGTATGTACCTTGCACACTCAAACACTTATTGAAAAAAGTATACATGACAATAGAAGAGCTAACTTCTCTCCAACCTATTTTTTTACAATAGAGGATGTCCAATGCTACAAATGAATCTCATATTATTTTTTTAGTAGTGTTACTAATCTAAAAGTTATAATTACTTTTCAAATCTAATTATGCGGTAGTCTATTAGAATATTTAGAACAATTCTCTTTGTATCTCATGTTTTCTCTTATCATCCATCAATAATCTATTTTACACCTCACTAGATTTAAAAAATGAATTTAGAAAATAAATTTTTATATACTTTTTTTTAATTTTATATTAACATTATCTAATAACATTTATTGGCATGAATACGCGTAAAATCCAGACCAATAGTAGGTAAGAAAGATATCCAAATAGTGAATTGTTTCGTCCTTGTGGACCGGTCACATGGCCAAATCTCAAATTTTTTAATTAAAAATGCTTATGTTTGCTTCAACGATGAAGATTCTATGACATTGCTCTTTCATTTTTTTAAAATTTTTTTTTTTTAATTTTTATGGTTAAATAACTAAAGTTTTCATTGACACATTCAAAAGTCTAAATTCATTTACCTATGAAAAACATAGATACTTCTTACTCACGCGATCATGGGAGGTTAACTCTCTAGCAACAACCACTATATATATCTAGACCTTATGGAAATGAAATTCATAACAAGCACAAACAAGATCTTTGTATGAAATACACAAAAAGCCACGTCCTAAGAAGATACCTTGAGCACTTCTGATGATGTTGCATATCCAAGGGAGGATGAGTCGGGTAGACCCACACTTTCAACACCTTTTACCGGTCTCGAAGCTCGCTGGTGGTGCCTGTAAAAAGGTTCGACGGGAAATGGGAGTCCCCCGACGGACCCTTCGATGATCAAGTTAGAACAAAAGAGATTAGCTGTGTAGAGAGAGAGAGAGAAAGAGAGAGAATGATGAACTTAACCTTTGATGCGTCTTAGAAACTTTCTTATATCCTTTGTCCATCATTTCCTTATCCACTCCGATCTGTCGTGTTGGCCAAAAATCTATACTCTAGCTTGCATTATTCACGGTGAGGCTGCATGTTCCGTCGTGAAGGGGTTGTCGCATTTAATGCTGTGGGAGTCTCATTAATGGCTGATGTGTGGTGCAATAACTCTGCAGGATCTTTGTCTACTTACGTGGCTGGTTCCCTGATTGACAAGTGTTTAGATGCCATTGGTCCCTAGTTCAACATTGGGTTCTCAAGGGTGCTGGGCTTTAGTACTTGAAGCGTGAATTGGGCTTTAAGTCGTGGGCCAAAACCTTTTGTAGGCCCACCGATGTCAGTACTCCCTCATTTCCAAATACAGCTTTAGTCCAACAAAAGGAATAAAAAGAAAAATGGGAAATGTCCTCCCAAGACAAGGGGGATGATTGATCGTGAAGGCAGCCCAGCGAGTGGAACGACTGAGAGGAGGACCGACCACGAAGGGGGCCGAGCGAGAAGATCGACCGAGAGGATGGTTGACCACGAGGGGGGGCTGAGCGAGAAAACCAACCGTAAGGACCACCAACCGCGAAGGGACCGAGCGAGAGGGTCGGAGATCCGACCATAAAGAGGACCGACCGTGGAGAGGGCCGACCGTGAAGGGATCAAGCAAGAAGACCGACCGTGAAGAGGACCGACCGTGAAGGGACCGAGCGAGAGAGTCGGAGGTCTGACCAAAAAGAGAACCGACCGTGGAGAGGGCCGACCGCGAATGGACCAAGCGAGAGGGTCGAAGGTCCGACCGTAAAGAGGACCGACCATGGAGAGGGCCAACCACGAAGGGGGCCGAGTGAGAGGATCGGAGGTCCGACTGTAAAGAGGACCGACCGTGGAGAGGGTCGACTGCGAAGGGGGCCGAACGAGAAGATTGACCGAGAGGAGGGCCAACCGCGAGGGGGGGCCAAGTGAGAGGTGGTTGCGGCACGCGTGGCTCAAAGAGCGATGAGGCACGTGATGATGTGAAATGGAATAGATGGGAAAGGGAAAAGGGTGACGAATCGTGGCTGTACACGTGGGATGATCAAAACCAGTGGTGAGGGAGGTGATACGTTAGTAGGAAGCGAAAAGTTAGGGTTAGTATAGGATGTGGAAAATGCGGGGGGTTGTAACTTTTGAAATTTTCAAACTGGTGAAATTTAACCTCGATCCTTGGAAAATAGGCAAACCGTGGGCATTTAGAGTTATCCGTTTTACATATCTCATTACGAGAAACCAACACATCCCAGACCTGACCTCGTTCGTTTCGTGTGATGCTCCCCTCCAACAGTTTACGAACTTCCTCGTGCTTACGTCCGAAGCAATATACAAAAACGTAAGAGAGATGGCTCGAGATGAAACGCCAGCCATGAGGTTAGAGGTGCTAGGTGAGGATGATGTAGTGGAGTTGGTGAAGCAATATAGGATGGAGAAGCGGGAGGAAAGTGGGGCGAAGCAAGCGACGCGACCTCGTTCGTCCACAATGATCGTGGCAGCAAAGCCGATCAACCAAGTGGAACCCGACCACTGGCACACCAAGGCTGACAAGTCGACATATACGGCAGAGAAGTTGGAGGAGGTGCATAAGAAATACCAGATTCCAGCAGAGATAGAGTTAAAGTTGCCGACGTCGAAGGAGAGGGCGTCGGATGCACGTTCGATGGAGTTTACACTATATGAGGAGGCGTTGCGGGGGGGTTTGAGGTTGCCACTCCCACAAATAGTGGAAGACGTATTGAATCGGTTGGAGGTGGTGCCAGGTCAACTTATGCCCAATGCGTGGAAAATATTACTGGCCTGCACGATCGCATGGCCACGGGCAACCGGGAGAGTAGCGATGACAGTGGATGAGTTCTTTTCTTGTTATAAGGCCTCTAGTCAACAAGAACCTCTGGTCAACAAGAAACATGGGTGACCTTGCAGGCGGTGGTGGGCAGAGGATTAGTGGCAGGTTTGCCGTCGTCGGTGAAGGGGTGAAGACAAAGGTGGTTTTATATATCAGCGAATGGCGGTAGAGGGGTACGTACAATGTGAAAATTTCCCATCAAGTCAGTAGAGCTAATGCTGGAGCCAAGGCTTGAATTGATGGATGTAAGCCCCGAGGTGGTGGGTTCATGTCTTGAGGTGGGCCTGTAGACCCTCTAGGTTGGAAAGGTGGGCTTGTTAGAAAGGATGGCTCGAGGTCTGTTCTCAATTGTGAGGGATATCTTGTGGTGGTGGAGGAGGTATAGGGAGATTTCGCTGGAGTAAAGCGTTGATCAAGGTCTGGTTTTGTTCGGCCAAGTGGTTGATGCTATTGGTGAGCTCTGTGAAGTACTGAGGTGGGTTGTTTGGGTTGGAAGGCTCGGCTTGGGGGTCAACGACATTGTGTTAAGAAGCCATGGATCTCGTTGTAACTATCCACCTCGATGGAAGGTAAGGAGAAATTATCGGGAACGGGTCTCTGGCAACAATGAGCACAACTGTTAATCGGAGTGGCGTTTCCCACAAACAGCGCTAGCTGATGATGTTATATATCCAATGGAGGACGATTCCGGCAGACCCACGCTTTCAACACCTTTTACCGGTCTCGGAGCTCAATGGTAGTGCCTGCAAAAAGGTCCAACGGGGAATGGGAGTCCCCCGGCGGACCCTTCGATGATCAAGTTAGAACAGAAGAGATTGACTGTGTAGTGAGAGAGAGAGAGAGAGAGAGAGAGAGAGAGAGAGAATGATGAACTTAACCTTTGATGTGTCGTGGAAACTTTCTTATATCTTTTGTCCATCATTTCCTTGTCCACTCCGACCTGTCGTGTTGGCCGAAAGTCTATACTCTAGCTTGCATTGTTCACGGTGAGGCTGTCTGTTCCGTTGTGAAGGGGTTGCCACATTTAATGCTATGGGAGCCTCATTAATGGCTGATGTGTGGTGCAATAACTTTGCAGGATCTTTGTCTGCTTACGTAGTTGGTTCTCTACTTGATAAGTGTTTAGATGCCATTGGTCCCTGGTTTAACATTGGGTTCTCAAAGGTGCTGGGCTTTAGTACTTGAACCGTGAATTGCGCTCTAAGTCATGGGCCAAAACCTTTTGTGGGTCCACCGATGTCAACTTCTAGATAGAAAGAGAGAGATAGAGAGCTTGTTTTGATCTTTGTTTCTTTGTCTTTCCATGTATTGTTTTGGTTTGGCAATGACACGTCCTGTGTTCTTGTTAACATGCGCTTTAGCTCTTCTAGCTTCTTCACTAGTCTCTGCTGAAATTGTTAAGCATTCTTTCGAAGTAATCTGTCTTACACATTTCAATCATTTTTTTTTTTAACTTTCACAATCTATAGTTTTTGTTAGTTGGTGTGGGGCTTTTTTTTACTTCTTATTGTGTTTGCGTTGTGCTTTTTTCAAGTATCCTAGACTTACATGTTAAGCTAATATGGGTTATTTCGGAGATAACCCTATTAACTCTAGTCTTTATTTTTCATTTTTTTCTTTAGGTAAATTTTGTCATAATGCCAAAAAATATTCCTTAGTAGTTTTTTTTCTTTTTTTTTTTTTACAATGAATAATAATAGCCCTGACCCTTTTACATTTAACATCACTACAAGAAAAAACACTTTTGGCAACTACCTTTTTGAGCTGGTCTCAGATAGTTTACTTTCTGCAACTAACATTTTTTTGGTCATGAAATAATATTAACGACCACATTTCAATGACCAAAATAGGTGGTCGCAAATGTTAATTTTCAGTGACTACGTTTTTGGTCGCAAAATGAACAACTTTTGAGAAATTGAAATCCTTTCCGCGACCAAAGTATATGGTCGCATATGATACCTTTCTGCAACCAACATCGATTTTGGTCGCCAAAAACCTTCTCTGACAGGCTTTTGGCGACTAAATTGAGACCAATTTTTTGTTAGGCACTAAAAACCATTGGCAACCAGATATACTCTTTCTGCGACCAAAAAGTTGGTCGCTAAAAGTTTTATTACTTGTAATGCATCTATATATTATCTTAGTCATTCTTCATATATTTATTAGTGCTTTTCTTAGCCGAAAATCTACTATCCTATTCTCAGTTTCTTGCTTTAAATTCTTGATCAACTTCAGTTTACCAACCTATCTTTTCCTTTCTAAAATGACACACACACACACACATATTATATATATCATAGCTTATATACCACAATATATATGCCTATTTTCTTAAACTTAAAGTTCATTTTTATTTAACATAGTTGATTTCATTTATATTATTTCAAGTGAAAATTTTGACTGTCCATCCATTATGCCAAAAGCAAGTAATCACTGCAGTAAATGGAAGCCTCCCTGGCCCAACAATACAAGTTCACAAGGGTGGCACCCTTGTTGTTCATGTTTTTAATAAGTCTCCTTACAACCTTACCATTTACTGGTAATATGTCTTTTTAATTTTTTTTTTTTTTGGAAACTTAATTTATATAAAAACAGTCCAACTATTTTTCACTTTCAATTACTCTCTGGAAGATTTACCTTGACTTTTTATTTATTGATTAGAATATATTCTGATACAATTTATCCATTTTAGCCTCTTGAATTGAATATTATCAAATATCATTATTATTATTAGGACTATTAATATCAATACTTATATCATTGCCCTAATATGTATGTAGGCATGGAATATTTCAGCTAATGAGTGCTTGGGCAGATGGACCTGAATATACAACTCAATGTCCGATACGACCTGGTAGTAGCTACACTTACAAATTCAACATCACTGAACAAGAAGGGACCCTCTGGTGGCACGCACACAGTCAATGGCTCCGTGCAACTGTTTATGGAGCATTAATTATCCACCCAAGAGCTGGTCACTCATACCCATTTCCAAAACCCTACAGAGAATTCCAAATTCTTTTAGGTACCAACATCTTTTTTCTTTTCTTTGTTTTTTGAACTTAAACCTTTGTTTATTCCCCATCAAATTCTCTCAGGCTTCATAATTATTACATTCATGATGATAACTGATAATTAGCAATTAACATGTGCAAAGGTGGTTAATAGAGTGGATCTGTTACATGCAAAGGCAATAATTCTTTTTGCTAGTTTATTAAAAAAATCATATAAAATATTATTAATTTTGAAAAATTCCATAGTAATGGGCAATCTGAAATATTAGATTAGCATTGTAGCATACATTAGAAGATTAGAAAACATACTTGAAATACATCAAAGTTTGATATAAGAAACACAAAGTTCGGGTATATTAATTTTTATGTAGCAAGAGATTTTTTTTTTTTTAGTACAAATTGTGGCAAGAGATTATTCAAAAGGTACGTATTAGTAATCCATGAAAGTGTGATTGCAGGAGAGTGGTGGGAATGCGAATGTTGTTGATGTCGAAAACGAAGGACTTGGAACTGGAGGTACAACTAAAAGTTCTGATGCTTTCACCATCAATGGTCGACTTGGTGATCTCTATCCATGTTCTTCAAATCGTAAGTACTAACAACTAACACTTTATATTCCAAACATGTATGTCAATGCTACTCATTGGGTCCAATCTCTCACTTTTATATAACATATTATTGTTTTTTTCTTCCTAGACACACATAAATTGACGGTGGTACAAGGAAAAACATATCTCCTACACACCATCAATGCAGCAACGAATAACCAATTCTTCTTCAAAATAGCTAACCATAACTTGACAATTGTTGCCATTGATGCCACTTACACTACTCCGATGGTCACTGACTTCATTCTCATTGCTGCTGGCCAAACCACAGATGTACTTTTCATTGCCAACCAACCACCGGCCTCTTACTATATGGCGGCACATACATATGTTGGTTCACAAAAATATAACTGACAATTCCACATCCACCACAGGGATCATTGTTTATAAGAATGTTGTATCATTAACTTCACAAATGCCAATCCTACTAGCCTTCAATGACACACCAACGGCCTACAAGTTCTCTACTAGTCTAACTGCGCTTGTCAATGCACCTCATTGGGTTCCAGTCCCACTCAAAGTCGATGAACACATGTTTGTGACAATAAGCTTGGGCTTAATACCATGTGAAAGAAATAACACCTGTGCAGGGCTATTTGACCAAAGATTTGCTGCGAGCATGAACAATGCATCCTTTCAGTTCCCTACCAAGTTGTCACTATTGCAAGCCTTCTTCAACAATGTTGATGGAATCTACACCACCAATTTCCCTGATCAACCACCATTGGTTTTTAACTACACAAACTCAAACAACAACTTCAACAGAACAATCATAATGACATCAAAGTCAACTAAAGTGAAGAAACTTAAGTTCAATTCAACTGATGAGATGGTGTTGCAGAACATAGCCTCGTTGGGTATGAGATGCATCCTATGCACTTGCATGGATTCAACTTCCATGTGTTGGCTCAAGGGTTTGGCAATTATGACCCAATAAAGGATCCTAAAAAGTTCAATCTCATCAATCCACAAGCACGTAACACCATTGGTGTGCCGACTGGAGGGTGGGTTGTCATCAGATTTCAGGCAAACAATTCCAGTAAGTATTTATGATCAATCATGTGTGGCTTTATCATCTTAATAAAATTTTAATATATATATACCAAGTAGCTATAAATCTTTCCGAAGGTTCATTTAGGAGTGAATGTGCTATACCACATTATTGCTAACTTGTACATAAGCTTTCATATACTAAATTATGCTTTTTGAAAAAAATTGATGGATACAGGTATGTGGTTAATGCATTGTCACATGGATTTACACTTGCCATAGGGTCTGTCGATGGCTTTTGAGGTTGAGAATGGGCCAACACCATCAACTACATTACCTCCCCCTCCACCAGATCTACCCTAATGTTAAGAGTTGTTCTACATTATTCTTTTTTTTATAATAATTTTTGTATGGTTCTTTCATTTTTATTTTATTTTGTGTTTCAATATATTCATTACAACAACCATGTAATAAAGTTTGTCAATAAATTATTCTTTCAATTGTATTAAGTTTGCATTCTTTTGAATAAAAATAATATTACAAATATTACAATCTTCATAATTTCTGGCCAAATAAAGTTGGCTTGATTTAAAAGTCTACTTTTTAGTGGGCTATTTGTCTTATTATTATTTGGGCAAATTACCAAGAAATCTTCTTTGAAAACATATAACTTATTTAGTCCCATAACTTTTGTTTATATTCAAAAGTCTTATAACATTTTAATTCTTCTCTGCCTCTTTTGCTCTTTGTGATTTCCAGCGATCGTCAACGGGCAACCACATCTTGGTTCTTCTCTTTCTCTTTCTGATGTATAGTCACCGACAACTACCATCAATTGGAGTTCACCGGCAACCACCAACCGCCGACTCCTTACTTCACTCTCACTGACAGTAAAGAAGATATGTTTCTGACGAAGAATATGAGTAAATCTACTTAGATTTGATGTAGATCTACATCAGATCCAAGTAGATCTACATCAGATCCGGCTAGATCTAAACAAAATATAGTTTCCGGGGTACAATCATTTCTCTATATCTGCCACTCTCCTTTGATCTCTTAATTTTTCTACATTTTCTCTACTATACATTTCTCTTTTTCTGTTTTAATAGAGAAAATTTTTAAATTCTGGACAAGTTGTTTTCGAGTTTTAGTTACAGGCGGTGAAACTTATAAAATTTTGTAGTTTCAGTTTTTTTTTGGTGCTGGAATGAATTATAGTTTAAAACTGCAAAATTTTATAGTTTCATAATATTCTTCAGAACTGTAAAATTTTGCAGTTTCATAACATGTTTTTCAGTTTGATTAATAAGGATAAATGCTTAATAGATTTTTGCTTTAACACTGTAACATTTTATAATTTCAAAACTTGCTTTTCAGTTTAATCAATATTGGAGATTATTTGCTTAAAAGCCTACAAAAATTGAAAAATAACATTTTTTTTCCCCATTGTTGCTGTTTTTTGTCGTTACATTTTTTTTTTCTTTTGGTTTATTAGTATTTAGCATATTTTGCTATGTTTTTTCGCTCTAATTTTTTCATTTATTCTTTTTTTTTTCCGGCAATATTCTAGACATTCCGGTGAGTCTCTAATGATGTTCTTAACGTTCAGCGAATGTTCTGGACATTCCGGCGACTTGCATTGATGTTCATAACACTCCGGTGAACTTCTAGCGATACTCCAGCGGCTTCCTGATGATACTCCCGCGACTTCCCAATGATGTTGAACATTCCGGTAAGTCTCCAGTGACTATCTGACGGAAGTCCAACGGTAATGAGATATAACAGCGTCTGTAAATTTATATATATATATGGTAACAATTAAAAATATATATGATTAATTGGTACAAGTGTTTTTTTATTAAGGATTAATTAATAGGTAAGTTCCCCTTATTATTTTTAAAGTAAAACTAAAAGCCTAGTATAAAATACATAAGAAAAAAAAACAATTAAAAAAGAGAGAAAATAATTAGTAAAATACAGTCCAACAATCTTAATTAACGTCTCCAAATAAACCTCTTAAACAATTAGAAAAAAAATATTTTAAAAAATAAAAAATAAAAATAAAAATAAAAAGGTCCAGGCCCAAGTGGATTTTTGAACAACCCAATTATAGCAACTTAAGTGTTTTGAGTCTTCTTCCTTTGATACCCATAAAATGAAATTGAAAATGAAACATGCAATGGGAGAGAAAACCCAAAAAATAAAAATTCGATTTGCCTCCATAGGATTGGATAGTTGATTTGCCTCCATAGGATTGGATAGTTGAGTTTTGGGCTGCTGACCCATCACGAATTTTAATCCGATAACGTGAATCATTCAATTTTTAGGTCTTTTTTTATATATCATTCTTGAAAAGAAAAGCATTCGATGAGCCATGTAATTGTAGTGTATTTTCCTTTAAAATATTGATGATAAATATAACTTAAAAAATATAGCTTCTATTTTTTATAGAAACAAATAATATGGAAAAAATAATTCTATATACCCCACCTTAACTACTCCAAATTTATTCCAAAAGTGATTGTGTGATTGAGATTAAATTTATATAGTGTGGGGTTCATATATAGAATGAATTTGAACCACAAAATAATAATTCTGGATAATTTTTGAATATTTAAGTCCAAATTTGTAATATTACTCTTACAAAATGTATAATTCAAATCATCAAAATAATACTCGCAATCAGCCCACAAGCCCAAATTGGATTGTCCAGTCAAGCCAACTGCATGGTACCATTTTTAATTGACTCCACTTGTATTTAATCAGTCCAGTTTGGCCCTTAGGACTACAATGGGCCATATTTTGATAATTTGATCAAATTATTTTTTAAGTTTTAGTGTATAGATATAAAAAAATTATATTGATCTAATAATTGTAATTCGTGATTTAATCACATTTGTTTATAAACAAATGAATGACAAATATAATTTTTAAAATTGACCATTTCTTTTTTCAGAAAATAAATGTTATTAAAACAAGTGATTACAATTATCAGAACATTCTAATTTTTTTTTTTTTTTTGGTAAATGTTCTACACACTAAAGCCTAAAAAATTAGAAGATTAGATAATTAAAATAGGGTTTATTGTAGTTTCACCAGCTGAAATTGGACTGTAAAAGACTAGACATAGCTAAATTCTTTTTAATTTTCCGTATTAAAAATGGCACAAAGATATATATAGTTGAGCTATTTGGACACCCATTCTGAAAGAAAATTTTAAATAAATAAATCCTCATCTAAAGGACCAATAGATAAAATTTGAGAAAATTTCACATCAATAGTGCTTTCAAAAATTGTTTACACATTTATAAAAAAGTTTATAAATAAAAATGTAATTATTTTTTAAAACAAGCACGGAATTGAAAATTTCCATAAAATTTTCATATTCAAAGGCCCAAAAATAAATAAATAAATAAATAAAAGTCATTATCTAAAGGTGCACGCCCCAATATTAAAGCATGTAAATAAACTATTAAAATTTTAATTACAATAATTGAAGAAGAAAAGAAGTTCTTACATAAAAAATTCACAATATAAAAAATTAATAAATGTTATTTAAATTATTACTAAATATTAAAAAAACAAAAGTCTCTAAATGAGATTTCGCCACAAGTCTCATTGAAAGTTGGGCCGGCCCTCATGTTAGAACAAGATTAATATACAAACTAAAAAATAAAAACAAATTAAAAAATCATAATTCTTTTTTGTTGGGGTTATTCCTAAAAAATCGAAATATTGAAATAACATTTGTTTTAATATAAATTTTCAATTGAATTGATGCTTTAATTTTTAATTTTGGCTTGAAAGATAATTAAGAAACTGAACGCCTCGTGTCAAAGATTGAGAAACCAATCACATACCATTTGCCCTACAAGATTGATAATCAATCATAGGAATGGTCAATGTTATTGAGAGGGAAATGTATGGCGTGGTAGCCAGCCGAGCTAGTCTTGGGCAGAGTCTTGGTCTTTGCTCGGTCGAACGTTGGTTATGCACTGGAGCAAGGGATTAGTCTAGTCTAGTTGAGACAACTTCAAGATATTATCCCGGTGACAATGTGCTCTCTACTCGGTCAGATGGACTTTTATCCTCAAGCCAAGACTACCGAGCAAAAGCCCGATCGTGGTTGGGTATTTTGGCTAAGCCATCCCCAGGATTGACCAAGGAGGCCAGATTGGTAGCGCGGTATTACAGTGTAGACGTGTTGCCGCGCTGGACACAGCTCGACGACCAGTGCTAAGCGGCGTGGTGGGAGAGCAGGAAGAAGATTCCGTTATCCGTATGTATCAATACTGTTTGGCGGTTGGCGTTTAGCTATATTAGTGCTGACACGTAGGGGAACGTGAGAGGAGAGCGAGTCCATGCGTCCAGAGAGGAATGGGCGCAGAAGCACGTGCAAAACTATATAAACGACGTTACGCCTCTATACTCAGGTCTGAAACATCTTCTGATCAGAACTCACCTACCACTTTGTCTCCTCTCTTTTCTCTCTCTCTCTCTCTCTCTCTAAGTGTGCTAACTTGACCGTCGGAGGGGTTTTCCGGCAGCACACCGCCAGGTAACTCACCATTATTGTGTTCTCAGGTCAATCGGAGCGAAGCGCAACTTGGATACGAGGAGTACGAATAACGTTGGATATTTGGCCCTCGTATAGTTATATACACAAGGTCTAAATCCAAATAAGTTACATAAATAATCTTGAATCTCTTAATTGTTTATTTCATTGATATCTATGATTGATTCAAGCAAGTCCATTGATTGCTTTTGATGAGTCTTCTCTAGCTAATTATGTAGTTATCATCATTAGCCTCTAGATAATGTTTGCAAAATATACTTCAAAACCTCCTGATCACTTATGTCAGAATATGGGTACAGTTGACCCAAATGGGGCGTTCATGGGTTGCTCAACCTAATCGTTTAGAGACTAGAGTAAATATTTTGCGTGTAAAGCCTTCAAAAGTACACGTAAATAAATTTGAATTAAATAGAACCAGTATAATATTATTGTGCATGTCTTTTTCATTGACTCTTTATATTATATTGCATTCATCATTCAAACACACTTTATCAATTGTTCTCATCTCATTTTGTGGCATTTTTAGTTGCATCTATTGTATTAAGTTTTTTTGTTAGAAAAATATTAACCTAATTCATCCCTCTTTTGAGTTGTCTTAAGTGGGTGATTTCACATATACAAATTTACTTTTTGAACTAACGCACCATTTATTCAAATGAAAAATATTTTCTTGTATATGATACAATAAAAGCCAAAGTCATTAGAAAATGTTTTAAATGATCAATAAAACAAAATTATTTGAACAAAACATATTTCAATTTCGAAAGATAAAAAATGGGGTTTTTAGTTTAAGATTCCTGACATTAAAATTTTAAAAGATAAAGAACATGCAATAATTTCATAATAGTTGGTGTCTCTTAACATTTTCATAGAAAAATTTTGGCACAGAGAAATTTCAGCTATTCAAAGAGAAATTTCAGTTCGTTACAGAGAAATTTGAGCTAAAATTTTTCTGTGACGAATTAAAATTTCTCTAATAACATTATGGGTAATTTACAAATACACCCCTGAGATTTGCTTAAAGTATAGATTGCCCCTATGATTTGAAAAATTATAAATATCCCCTTATTAGAATTTTTTATTTAACAGAATTAAGTAAAAAAATTAAATTCATAATTGCTCTCCTATATAATAATAAAATTACCTAAATTATTAATTAAAATATATTTTTAATATCATTAAAACTGTTAATTGACTTCATGATTTATTAGTAAAAAATGCAATTTGTTATGAAATTAGAAACTTGAAGGGTTGGAATGCAATATCTAGAAACATAGGGGGCGATTCATATGTTAATCAAATCTCAGGGAGTGTATGTTTAATTTATCCTAATATTTTTGAGAAACTTAACATATTGGACTTCATCTACTACCAAAAGTTAGAGACAAATATTTCACTAATTATTTCACAAAAATATTTTTCAAATTAAAGTTTTACGAAATCCACCATACTACCACAGCCATCATAACCACTACACACTACCACTACACACTACCACCACTTCCACCATCTCAATGCCATCACTAATACTACCACTAATACAACACTAATGTAGAAAATGTTTTCCAATATGAAACATGCTTTTGGTCAAAATAAAGGGGGAGGTAATAAAAATGACTTTTTCTTAAAGAGTTAGGCAAAGATGAGTTAATCCATCAAAATTCAGTCATGTACACATGTGTTGAATATTTTGGGAGACTAACTTTTCACCAACTATTATTTACTTTGATATGCCTTTCGCGTGTGAAATTTGAAAATTAATAATATCCTTTTCAGCCTTACTGTTTTTCTCTTAAAATAAGGTGTAAACCACCAAGACCATCAACCACATAATGTTAGTTACATAAATGGGATGGTGACGAGAATAATAATAAGAGAGACACATTTACCTTTTCTTTAATCTTTTAAAAGTGAGCTCTTCTTTAATCTTTTAATTTGTACAAAATTTTCCATCACTTTCCAAATATGTAAGCTTCTTTTTTTTTCTTTTTTCTTTTTTTTTTTTTTTTAAGAACTTTGAATGTGTAAGTTGAACGGTCAATTTTCTTACTGCTAGGAAGTAGTACTCAACATATATTTTGTATGTAAATTAATTTCAATATATTAACACCATAATGGGAAGCCAAGTCCACTTATGACATGATCACACACCATTTAGCCCATTTTCCCAATTCCCAAGTGTTTTTTTTTTTTCAAATTTAAAATTATGCTACTTATTTTTAGTTTCAATTTTGATTTATTTTCATCTTCTCGCAATTAGGTGACCTTTCCTAACCAATTGAATTAGCCTATTGGTGAAGAACCCCTCCTTCACAACTGAAGGTTAAGAGTTTTGACTCTTCTCATGTCTTTTCTCTTTTATATTGGTTTTGGGTCTTTCTAATTGTATGATTATTAAATTTCTTTTTTATAGTATGCTTGTGTTATTGTATTGTGAACCTCGTTTTATAATTGCATATCTAATTTGATCTGTTGCGACATATTTGTCTTGGGTGATAGATAGTTCTTTTCTACCTCCCTTGTTTTAGTTGTGTTTTAGCTAGTTTTGCCCAAAGGCGAGTTATCTTCGCCTAACCTCTTGGATTTTGAGAGATATCTTATTAGAAGGGTGTAATATTTTGTCAAAACCCTAGCTTGGATGTTATTTTTTTGAAGTTATGTTAACCCTCAGGGTCGTGTATTAAGTGTCACTACAATATCTATATATTTTTAGTATAAAATTAACTGCTTACCTCCACAAAAAAAAAAAAAAAATGATAAATTACAAATACATCCCTTGAGATTTGATTAAAATACGAATCGCCTCATGTGATTCTAGAAACTACATTTCACCCTCTTAGATTTCTAATTTCTTAATAAATCGCTGATTTTATTAATAATCAAGTCAATTAATAGTTTTTAATGATGTTATAAATAAGTTTCAATTAATAATTTAGGTAATTTTATTATTGTATAAGAGAGCAATTATGAATTTTATTTTTTTTAGTTAATTCTGTTAAATAAAAAATTCTAACAATGGGGTATTTGTAATTTTCCAAACCACATGAGGCAATTTATACTTTAAGCAGACTTTAAGGGTGTACTTATAATTTACCAATAAAAAAATAAAAATAAAAATTCTAGTTGAAATTATTCAACCTTGTGTACAACTTGTATACTCAATCCTTTAGAACAGGTTGAAAGGTCTATGAAGTCTCTAGAACTTATAACTGTTCAAGTAGATTATTTAACAAAAAAAAAAATTAAATTAAATTGATCTGATATGGATAATCATACAACTGAATCAAATTAATAGGATGGAAAATATGATTTGATAATAAATCATTTATTATTTATAACACATATGTTAATATTGGATTAATTTTATTTTTATTTTTTTTTATGAATGACCTTCACGGTGGATCTTATGAGAGAAATGATTCAAATCATGGAAATGGAAATGGATCCAAGATGAACTTTATCAAGGGACAAGAATACCAAGTAGCATTAACCAACAACTAGCATATCACATGTGCCATGCACGGGATTGGATTTTTATTTTTTTTTAAAAAAAATTATTATTTATGATTATTTCGAACATATTTTTAAATTGTTAGCATAAAATATACATAATTTTGAAAGAAAATGTTGACAATTTTTAATAGAAGTAATAAAAATAAAAATTTATTACATTTATTCGAAATTCACTGAATAAATAAAAAATATTATAACTAAAATCTAAATTGTTATGGATCTTCTATCAACATTCCAGTATTGTCAACATGATAGTTAGTATTATAATTGATAAACAACACATATATTATGTATTTATAAAATGTTATAAAGTAAAAATGTTATACTTATATTTTATTTTATTTTTTAACCTTCTAAAAGGTATGGACATTCTTCATACCAATCTATAATTAAAACAAAGGTCACGCACGATGCACAATCTAGTTGACGTAGCATTGTTGGTATAGGTATAATAAATACATATGCACGATCTTAGCATGACGCAATATAATCTTTAATCATTTTAATTCCATTATCCTATAAAATTTTGAAATTATAACATTGTATTTAAAAAGGTAAGAATAAGTTATTTATAATAAATTTTATAATTTCCTACCTTTAATCTTATATTCTTTAAATATGATAGTTGACATCGCAAGATAAACTCTACCCGTTTACCTTTGATCTCATATACTTCAAAGCTTACTTGTAACAATTACGAACATTCGTTCTATAATACAATTGTTTGTCACGTAAAATACATGTTCTTAATCGACGTGCTTCTTTTTAAAATTGTTTCAATTTATCCTTGAATATGGGATTATCATGATCAGTCTGACGTGAAATGAGTAAGTTTCTTTTTCGAGATAGTCAAATGATTTTAGCAGTAACTGTATCACGTTCCATCCTAGAAAAACACAGAGATTGTCACAACACAAACAAATTTTTTTCCTCATCATGTGATCGAAATGGAGTGTAAAAAAACATAATTAGTTAAAAAAAAATTCACCTTGTGATCAAAACAGAGTGTAATGAATACAAATTCACCTTGTCATAACACAAACAAATTTTTTTCCTCATCATTTTTGTTTTTTTATTTGGAAGACAATATATAATCTAATCATCATCAAGAGTAATGAATACAATCCATTTTTGTTTCAAAAAACACAGAGATTGTCACAATTCAAACAATTTTTTTTCTCACCATCTGATCGAAATGGAGTGTAAAAAAATACAATTAGCTAAAAAATGTGATCAAAACAGAGTGTAAAAAAACACAATAACATTTTTTTGCTCATAATGATAATAAAAAATAAAAGCAATGAAGTCAATTGATTGTTAAAAAACACAATCATTTTTTTACAAAAAACACAGTGAGTTAAAAATAAAATTATAAATTTTATTTTTGCTAGACAAAATACAAAAATTTTTTAATTGATATTTAGAAAACACAATCATTTACAATCATTTATTTTTTTCCAAAAAACACTATGAGTTAAAAATTCAATCACAAATTAAGTTAATTGATAGTTAAAAATATAATATATTTTTTTTCCCAAAAAAACACAATGAACTAAAACCCAATAACAAATTAAGTTAATTGATAGTTAAAAATATAATCACATTTTTGCTCATAATAAATAAATAAATAAAACAGTGAGTTAAAAAAATCAAATACAAATTTTTTTTTTTCAAAATACAATCAAGTCATGATCAATAATGGATACTTTATGTGAATCTAATGAATACAATCCGTTTTTTTTTTTTCAAAAAACACAATGAGTTAAAAATCAAATCACAAATTAACTTAATTGATAGTTAAAAACCACAATTAATTTTTTTTTCAAAAAATACAATGAGTTAAAAAAACAATTAATTTTTTTTTTCAAAATACAATCTAATTGTCATCAATAATTTGTACTTTATGTGAACCTACAATTCATTTTTTTTTTTCTCAAAAAACACAGTAAGTTAAAAATCAAATAACAAATTAAGTCAATTGATAGTTATAAAACACAATAATATTTTTTCAAAAAGCACAATGAGTTAAAAAAATCAATTACAAATTTTTTTTATCAAAATATAATCTAATCATCATCAATAATGGGTACTTTATGTGAACCTAATGAATACAATCCTTTTTTTTTCTTCAAAAAATACAATGAGTTAAAATCAAATCACAAATTAAGTCAATTGATAGTTCAAAAATATAATAATATTTTTTTAGAAAAACACAGTGAGTTAAAAAATCAAATTATAATTTTTTTTTGTTAGACAAAATACAAATCACAATTATTATTATTATTATTATTATTATTATTATTATTATTATTATTATGGGGTACTTACCAATTAGTCCTATTTCACTAGACTTATTTACCTACAGGTCCTAACTAATAAATTTAACACTATAAAAATAAGAGAGTGATAAATTTATCACTAAAAATTTATTCATAAAAACAAAGAGACTGATAAATTTATCATTATAAATTTATTCATAAAAAAAAAAGACTGATAAATTTATCTTTATCACTTAATAAATTTATCAAATAGGACTTAATGGGTATTAAGTCTCCAAAGTATGACCTATTGGGTAATAAGTCTCCAAAATAGGACCTATTGGTAGTTTACCCTATTATTATTATTTTGGTGTAGATATGCCAAACACTTGGAAAGAATGGTTGAGTATTTGAGTTTAAATTTAGTTGTTTTACAATTATTATGCTACCTTTATAACTATTCATGTTTATTTAACTACAATCACATTTTTCTCATAATAAAAAAATAAATGGAAAAAAAAAACCATTAAAAAATAAATGAAAAGATCACTTAGGGTCCGTTTGGGAAGAGCTTTTACAGGTTTTTTTGGCTATTTTAGCCACAAAAGACAAAATAGGCTATTTTAGCCACAAAAAACAAAATATCACATCCAATCCATAATCATTACACTCTTCTCTCACAAAAAAAGTCAAAAAATCCAAAAAAACAAAAAGCCCTTCTCAAACCAAACTTTTTAGCTCAGGCTAAAATAGCCAAAAAAGTCAAAAAACCAACCCACTTCCCAAACGGAGGCTTATAGGCTTTGAAAATTTCTCTTCGTGATTGTTCATATTTATCTAACTACAATCACATTTTTCTCATAATAAAAAAGATAAATGAAAAAAAATTATTGAAAAATAAATGAAAAGATTACTCATAGGCTTTGACACTTTCCTTTTATTTTGATTTGTCCTGACTTGGTTTGTCCTTCTAGTATAAAAAAATAAGTGAAAAATATTGTTATAGATAGATAGATGTGCTGCCGGTAGAAGTGGAAAAGGCTGCAATAGATATAGGAGAAGTTAAAAAAGCTGTGTATGAGAAAAGTTAAAAAGGCTTTGAAGAAGTCAATAAGTACTGAAGTTTTTTTTTTTTTTTTTTAAATCGAAAAATTAAGAAATTAAGATTAAGATATTAAAACTCCCACATAGCTTGTGGGTTAAAAACACATTGACTTCTCCCAAGCCAATTGATTGTTAAAAAACAAAATCAATTTTTTTAAAAAAACATAGTGAATTAAAAAAAATCAATTGCAATTTTTTTTTTTCAAGATACAATCTAATCATCATCAATAATTGATACTTTATGTGAACCTATTGAATACAATCCATTTTTTTCTTCAAAAAATATAGTGAGTTAAAAATCAAATAACAAACTAAATCAATTTATAGTTAAAAAAAATATAATATATATAGTTAAAACACAGAGATTGTCACAACCCACACAAAAAAAATTTCTCATCATGTGATCGAAATGGAGTGCAAAATAACACAATCAGTTAAAAAATGTGATCAAAACGGAGTGTAAAAAACACAATAACATTTTTGCTCATAATAAAAAATAATTCAAAAAAGCAATCAAGTCAATTGATAGTTTAAAAACACAATCATTTTTTTCCTCAAAAAACATAGTGGTTTAAAAAATCAAATTATAAATTTTTTTTTGCTAGACAAAATACAAAAAAAATTTTAATCGATATTTAAAAAACACAATCATTTACAATCATTTTTTTTTTTTCAAAAAACACTATGAGTTAAAAACCCAATCACAAATTAAGTTAATTGATAGTTAAAAAATACAATCTTTTTTTTTTTTTTTTTGGTTTAAAAACACAATGAACTAAAACTCAATCAAAAATTAAGTCAATTGGTAGTTAAAAATACAATCATATTTTTGCTCATAATAAAAAAAAAAATACAGCCGATTAAAAATCCAATCACAAATTAAGTTAATTGATAATTAAAAAACACAATAATTTATTTTCAAAAAAGACAATGAGTTAAAAAGATCAATTTCAATTTTTTTTTTCAAAATACAATCTTATCATCATCAATAATGGATACTTGATGTAAACCTAATGAATATAATACTTTTTAAAAAAAAAAAAACACAGTGAGTTAAAAATCAAATCAAAAATTAAGTCAATTGATAGTTAAGAAACACAATCAATTTTTTTCAAAAAACACAATGAGTTAAAAAAATCAATTACATCAGCTTGTTTGTTTTTATTTTTCAAAGAACACTTTTCAGAAAATTCTACTTTCTTATTTTTCGTATTTTTTGTTTTTACTGAATTTTTTTAATATTTTAAGCAATTTTTTTACTTTTTAGATACACCTAACATAAATACACCTAAAAAATAAAAAAATTGTAAAAAAAAAATCTTTTAAAAATTCACTAAATACCAAAAATACAAAAAAAATACAAGAATTCAGTACATTTTTTGTATTTTTATGTATTTATTAAGTTTAAAAAATATTTTTCACAAATTTTTTACTTTTTAGATACATCTAAGTAAGGTGCATCTAAAAAAGTAAAAAAAAATGTTTCAAATTTTAAAAATATTCACTAAAACTAAAAAAACACAAAAATCAAAAAACTTAGTTTTCAAAAAACTTAATTCAGAAAACTCAAACAAAACACACTGAATTTTTTTTTTTTTTCAAAATACAGTCTAATCATCATCAATAATGGGTACTTTATGTGAACCTAATGAATATAATCCATTTTTCTTTCAAAAAACACAGTGATTTAAAAATCAAATCACAAATTAAGTCAATTGATAATTAAAAAACACAATAATTTTTTTTTTTCCAAAAAACACAGTGAGTTAAAAAAAATACAATCTAATTATCATTAATAATAGGTACTTTATATGAACCTAATGAATACAATCTATTTTGTTTTTCAAAAAACACAGTGAGTTAAAAATCAAATCACAAATTAAGTTAATTGATAGTTAAAAAACACAATAATTTTCTTTTAAAAAACACACAGTGAGTTAAAAAAAATCAAATTATAAAGTTTTTTTTTTGCTAGACAAAATACAAATCACAATTTATTTTATTTTTTTTGGTGTAGATGTGCCGAAAACTTGGAAAGAATGGTTGAATATTTGGGTTTAAGTTTGGTTGTTTTACAGTTGTTATGCTATCTTTGTGACTGTTCATATTTATCTAACTACAATTACATTTTTCTCATAATAAAAAAATAAATGAAAAAAAAAAACCATTGAACTAATTACAATACCATCGCATTAAAAAAAGAACCATTGAACTAACTACAATTACATTTAAAAAAAAAACTATTAAACTAACTACAATCACATTTTTCTCTTTGTAACTGTTCATGTTTATCTAACTACAATTACATTAAAAAATTAAATTATAAATTTTTTTTGATAGACAAAATACGAATCACAAATCTTCTTTTGGTTGTAGATATGTCGAACACTTGGAAAGAATGGTTGAGTATTTAGGTTTAAGTTGGGTTGTTTTACAGTTGTTATGCTATTTTTGTGATAGCTCATGTTTATCTAACTACAATCACATTTTTCTCATAATAAAAAATAAATGAAAAATAAAAGAACCATTGAAAAATAAAAGAAAAGATTAATTACAAGCTTTGAAATCTTTTATTTTTCTCATAATTAAAAAAAAATGAAAAAAAGAACCACTGAAAAAAAAAAAATTGAAAAGATTACTTATAGGTTTTGAAACGTTCTCTTTATCTTGGTTTGTCTTGACTTAGTTTGTCCTTCTGGTATAAAAAATAAGTAAAGAATTATGTGTCATAGATAGATAGATGTGTTGTCGGTAGAAGTAGAAAAGGCTGTAATAGGTATGGCAGAAGTTGAAAGTGAAAAATTATGTGTTAAAAGTGAAAAAAAGGTTGCAATAGGTATGGGAGAAGTTGAAAATGGTGTTTATGGGAGAAGTCAAAAAGATCTGAGAAAAATCAATAAATACTGAGATTTTTTATTTTATTTTATATTTTAATCAAAAAAATAAGAAATTAAGATTGAGATATTGGAACTCCTATAAGACTTATAGGGGAGAAATATCTTTTTCCTTATATAATATATAAATGTGATAAACAATTTTATAAGTGGGATAATACAAACTAATAGGTAATTGAGAAATTTAAATAAAAAAAAAATTGATTCACTAATGTGTTTTACTATTACTCAATTATCAAAGTAATATTATAATTTTACTTGGGACTACCTAATATAACAAATTTTCCAACAAAGACCTCTCTCTCACAAAACGAGAGAATTTGAACCAAGTTGTCTTACAGGCCAAGGCAAGTCAGCAGCTCTCATCTATCTCATTTCAGAAATTTTATACTAGTAAACCATAGAGCTATCTACCTAACACATAACCACCCACCAAGACAACGCCAAAACGTTTCCTCGAGATGATATTTGCCAATTTAAAAATATAATTGTCGCATTTTTTACATCATATTTTTAACCCCCCCAAAAAAAAAAGAAAAAAAAGAAGAAGAAGAAGAAGAAAAGGTTATGGGGTGACGTGGCCATATTGGAAACCAAATCACTATTGAACTAGTAATCAACCTCACTACGTAATAAAACAAATCAATTTAAAAGATATACTATGTAATATAATTGAGGATTAAGAATAAATAAATTTAACGGTTGTTTTTCCAATAATGAAGTGCCTTTAGGCACAGTGACTATTTCACTAATAATATATAAATTAATAAATTTTATAATTTTTTCTTAGTTGTTTCAATCATGTTATCCTGACGGGTTATATTTCAAATCTTAATGTTTTATCCATATGTGTGTCAGGTCTATTAGTAAAAAAATTAGAATAAATTAAATAAGTGGTTCGTGTAATTTGTTTTCTGTGTTATAAGTTGGTTCGTATTGTTTCAATTATATCATTTTTATTATTTAATTTTGTACATTATGTCAATTCAGTCTAACTGATAATATCCCTTAAGAAATTTGATAAAAATTAAATTCATTCAAAAGGGAATTGATGATTTCAAATTAATTACTAACCTCTCAATCACTTTGGTAAAGTAATGAATTATTTTGTCCTTCGATTTTAGTCTAATTTCTTAAAGGTAGTTATCAATTGAATTAAATTAATAAAATATAAAAAATTAAAAATAATATTAGCGTAATTAAAACTATAGAAATTAGGAGTGTAATTTGCTAAAAAAATTTAGTTTGTGTAGTTTTTTTTTTGTTTTTTTTTTTTTTACTATAAGAAATCTAGTCATCGAATAAATCACAATTATATATAATCATGTGTTGCATTGCATGTTGCAACAGGTAGTTTTTTTCCCCCCCAGTTTTAATGGGTCAAATCCACAAGACTTTTTCTTCATTGGGATTTAACGTAAGAGATCAGGCTTCATTTGACAACGTTCAATTTTAATAAAAAAAAATTACTATAAATTATTATATTATTTTTTTTATTTTTTTATATTTTTAATAAAAAATAAAAAAAATATTAAAATATTTTATTCTGAAATGAGGCATAGTCATCAAATAAATCACAATTATAAAATCATGTGTTGCATGGTAAGAAGGGTACTTTATACCCAAAAAAAATAAATTTACAGTGAGTTCAAAATCAAACCACAAATTAAGTTAATTGATAGTTAAGAAACATAATCAAATTTTTTTTAAAAAACACGGTGAGTTAAAAAAATCAATTGCAATTTTTCCTTTTCAAAATACAATCTAATCATCATCAATAATAAATACTTTATGTGAACCTAATGAATAAAATCCATATTTTCTTTCAAAAAAACACAGTGAGTTAAAAATTAAATCACAAATTAAGTCAATTGATAGTTAAAGAACACAATAATTTTTTTTTAAAAACACAGTGAGTTAAAAAATACAATCTAATCATCATCAATAATGGGTACTTTATGTGAACCTAATGAATACAATATTTTTTTTTTCAAAAACCACAATGAGTTGAAAATCAAATCACAAATTAAGTCAATTAATAGTTAAAAAACACAATAATTTTCTTTAAAAAAAACACAGTAAGTTAAAAATTCAAATTATAATTTTTTTTTTTTGCTAGACAAAATATAAATCACAATTTTTTTTTTTTTTTGCATAAATATGCCGAACACTTGGAAAGAATGGTTGAGTATTTGGGTTTAAGTTTGATTGTTTTACCATTGTTATGTTATCTTTGTGACTATTCATATTTATCTAACTACAATTACATTTTTCTCATAATAAAAAAATAAATGAAAAAAAAAGAACCATTAAATTAACTACAATACAATCACATTAAAAAATAAATAAAAAATAAAAAAACTATTGAACTAACTACAATCACATTTTTCTCTTTGTAACTGTTTATGTTTATCTAACCACAATCACATTATAATTTTTCTTTTTTGCTAGAC
This sequence comes from Camellia granthamiana, assembly GCA_036172215.1. NCBI lineage: Eukaryota > Viridiplantae > Streptophyta > Magnoliopsida > Ericales > Theaceae > Camellia > Camellia granthamiana. The sequence goes on from JAXFYN010000906.1 coordinate 36,764, forward strand.
AAAATTCATGTCACATATATATATATATTTTTTGCTGTAGATATGCCGAACACTTGGAAAATATGGTTATGCATTTTGGTTTAAGTTTGGTTGTTTTACGGTTGTTATGCTATCCTTGTGACAGTTAATGTTTATCTAAGTACAATCACATTTTTCTCATAATAAAAATTTAAAAAAAAAAAAAGAACCATTGAAAAATAAAATAAAAGATTACTTACAAGTTTTGAAACTTTCTATTTTTCTCATAATAAAAATAAATAAATGAAAAGAAAAAGAACCATTGAAAAATAAATGAAAAGATTACTCATAGGTTTTGAAACTTTCTCTTTATCTTGGTTTGTCCTGACTTGATTTGTCCTTCTAGTATAAAAAAATAAGTGAAGAATTATGTGTTATAGATAGATAGATGTGGTGTTGATAGAAGTGTAAAAAGCTGCAATAGGTATGAGAGAAGTTGAAAGTGAAAAATTATGTGGTAGAAGTGAAAAAGGCTACAATAGGTATGTGAGAAGTTGAAAAAGGTGTGTATGGGAGAAGTCAAAAATATTTGGGAAAAGTCAATAAGTGATGAGGTTATTTTTTTATGTTAAATAAAAAATTAAAAAATTAAGATTGAGATATTAAAATTCTCACAAGAGTTGTCGGTTAGAAATTTCTTTTTGCTTATATAATATATAGATGTGACAAACAATCTATAAGTGGGATAATACGGACTAACTTTTATTAGGTAATTGAGAAATTTAAAAAAAAAAAAAAAATGATTCACTAATGTGTTTTACTATTACTCAATTATCAAAGTAATATTATAATTTTACTTGGGACAACCTAATATAACAAATTTTCCAACAAAGACCTCTCTCCCACAAAACGAAAGAATTTGAAACAAGTTGTCTTACAGGCAAAGGCAAGTCAGCAGCCCTCATCTATCTCATTTCAGAAATTTTTTTGCTAGTAAACCATAGAGCTACCTATCTAACACACAACCACCAAGACACCGCCAAAACGTTTCCTCGAGATGATATTTGATTTTAAAATATAATTACCAAAAAAAAAAAAAAAAAAAAGGAAGAAGAAAAGATTATGGGGTGACGTGGCCAATTGGAAACCAAATCACTATTGAACTAGTAATCAACTTCATGTAATAAAACAAATCAGTTTAAAAATATACCATGTAATATAATTGAGGATTAAGAATAAGTAAATTTAACGGTTGTTTTTCCAATAATGAAGTGCCTTTAGGCACAGTGACTCACTAATAATATACAAATTAACAAATTTTACAATTTTTTCTTAGTTGTTCCAATCATGTTATCCTAACGGGTTATATTTCAAATCTAAATGTTTTATCTATATGTGTGCCACATCTATTAGTAAAACAAATTAGGATAAATTATACAAGTGGTTCGTGTAATTTGTTTTCTGTGTTATAATTTGGTTCATATAATTTCAATTGTATCAATTTTATTATTTAATTTTGTACATTATGTTAATTCAGTCTAGTTGATAGTATCTGTTGAGAAATTTGATAAAAATCAAATTCATTCAAAAGGGAATTAACGATTTCAAAGTAGTTACAGTTGGAAATGGTTATAAAATTCTGGGTAAAACCATAATTTTTTCCTAAAGTTGGTCTATTATTTAGGTGGGACCCGTGCATCGATTTTCGCAGGTCAAAGTGATAACGCGTTCTATACCGCGTTGTGATTCACGTGGTATATTTGGTTGCTCAAAACCATTACCGAGTGAATGGGAAATTGAAGCCAAAGTATACTCCATGGAAATGGAGTTTTGGTGGAAAATCTTTAAAGGTTTGAATAAGGCTTGTCCCACATTGATTTGATTGGAAGTTTTGAATGGGTTTATAAGGCATGGGATTGGAACTTGGAGTGTGCCCCAAGGGGTAGCCAAGTATTTTAAAGAGGGAGGTTATGGGCCAGACTCATTGAACCTAAAAATCACCACGCACACCGCCGCCGCCGTCTGTCCGATCGGGCGAGCTGGGCCTGAGCTTGGGCGCGGGTGTGTGGTTGGGTTGGGCTTGTTCGGCCCAATACTAACCTTTTTGGGTCAAAAACATTTGAATTAAATTTAATTTTTTGAAAAATAAAATCCAGAATTCAAATTAATTCCGGAATTAAACTGGTTCGGTTTTTTCCTGACACCCAAACAAGGTCCTTCCCGTTTTTATATGTTCAAATTCAAATCCATCCGAATTTCAAACCAAACAGTGCCTTAAACAGATTTGTATCTGTTTAATTCAAATTGAACAGGTACTGTACCTGTTTAATTCAAAATGGAAAGCCACCAATCCATCTATAAATAGATCAGCCCTCCATTTGGATTTCTACTCCAATTTTCGTACACCATCTTTTGCTATAAATCTCTGCATTTTGCTGCATTTAATTTCTGAAAGAAAAGAGTGTAAACACTTAGTGTGTTCGTTAGACAAACAATTTGTAGTGCTATTATTGTTTGTAGTTGATCATTTCATCCTAGGAGATAGACGTCCATATTCTGAAAGCACCGGGGAGATGACGAATCTGTCTTAAGGACATAGTGTCAAACACTGGACTTGATCAAATTATTATTCAAGAATTAATCAAGTAAGTTATTTAATTTATTTTCGGTGTTATTATTATTTATTTAAATCAGGTTTTAATTTTATTTTTGTAACAAAATAAAATCTGTTTTTATTTATTTGTTTTTATTTCTAGTTTGATTTTTGTAATCAAACAAATTCTCTCCTTTCCTTTATTTCTTTATATTCTGGTTGTTGTTTAGTACACAACAGAATTTAATCTATTTAAATACAGTGAAGATTGTCCAACAATCTTAAGACAGAGTATTTTTTGATATCTTCATTGTATTTAATTTTCTGTGATTTCAAAAAGACATACTCTGGTTGGAAAAACAAATAGTGATTTATGCTATTTGACAGATAGTAGTTATATACTGTCTCTTTTCTTTGACAACTAGTAGTAATATACTGGTGTCATTAACAATTGCAGAATATTAATTTTGTGTTACAGAAAATTATTATGATATTTTATTTTTCTAATTTTAGTAATAAGGAAAATAAAATTATTTTGTGTTATAATTTATTTTCTGGTTTTAGTAACTAGAAAATTAATTTATGTTTTAATTTTTTCTGATTTTTGTAATCAGAGATTATGGCTACTGCAACTGGAAGTGGTACTCCGATTGTTGCATCAACACCGGTGCCTATCCAGAACCATGTTCATGTACCAATAAATCATGGAGAAAAACAGGAAAAATTTAACGGTACTGAGTTTAAGAGATGGCAGCAGAAGATGCTGTTCTATCTTACAACTCTTAATTTGGCCCGGTTTCTCCATGAAGAGGCTCCAGCACTTAAAGAGGGTGAAAGTGATCGGCAAGTTGTTGCCGCTGTAGATGCTTAGAAACATTCAAATTTCCTATGCAGAAATTACATCCTCAATGGCGTTGACAACATGCTGTATAATGTTTACAATCCTTTGAAGTCAGCAAAAGAATTTGGGATTCTTTGGAGAAGAAATACAAGACAGAGGATGCCGGCACGAAGAAATTTGTCGTCGGTAAATTTCTGGACTTTGATATGTTAGACTCCCAAACGGTAATTTCTCAAGTTCAAAGTTTTCAATTAATTTTACATGATATTCATTCTGAGGGTATGTCTCTGAGCGAGTCTTTCCAAGTCGCTGCTTTAGTGGAAAAGTTACCACCCGGCTTGAAAAGATTTCAAAAATTATTTAAAACATAAACGCAAAGAGATGACCATGGATGAACTTATTGTAAGACTGAGAATTGAGGAAGATAACCGAAAGGCTGAAAAGAGAAATGAGAAAAATCCCATTGAGTCCAAGGCTAATGTGGTTGAACAAGTTCATAAACCAAATAACAAAAAGAGGAAGTTTACTGGAGATGGTCCTAAACAAGGCGATAGCAACAAGAAGTTTAAAGAAAAATGCTATAACTGTGGCAAGACTGGACATCGGGCTTCTGACTGCCGCCGTCCTAAGAAGAATCATGGAAGTACAAGCAAGAAGACTACCAATCAGGCCAATGTAACTGAACTAGATTACATCTTTGATGGAGTGAATGACATCAACCTCTCTGCTGTGGCGTCTGAGGTTAACTTGGTTGGAAATCCCAAAGAGTGGTAAGTTGACACTGGAGCAACTCGTCATATTTGTGCGAACAAGAAGATGTTCACTACCTATAATGAGGCTACAAATGGTGAACAACTTTTCATGGGAAATTCTTCTACTTCTACTGTGGCTGGACAAGGGAAAGTGATCTTGAAGATGACATCAAGAAAAGAACTGACCCTCAACAACGTACTGCATGTACCTGACATCCGGAAGAATTTAATTTCTGGTTCTTTGTTAAGTAAAAATGGTTTTAGGCTTGTCTTTGAGTCTGATAAATTTGTATTAACAAAGAGTGGCATGTATGTTGGTAAGGGATACATTAGTGATGGTCTCTTCAAACTAAATGTAATGAAAGTTGTACCGAAAGTTGCTATGAATAAAAATAACACATCTTTTGCTTATATTCTTGAGTCGAATTTATGGCATGGTAGATTAGGTCATGTAAATTATGATGCTTTGCGTAAATTAATTGGTTTGGATTATATACCAAAGTTTAAAATTAATCCTAATCATAAATGTGAAGTTTGTGTAGAAGCGAAACTAACTAAGGCTCCATTTAAATCGATTGAAAGGAAAACCGAACCTCTAGAATTAATTCATACTGATGTATGTGATCTTAAATTTGTTCAAACTAGAGGAGGCAAAAAGTATTTCATAACATTTATCGATGATTGCTCGAGATATTGTTATGTATATTTACTTAGAAGTAAAGATGAAGCCTTAGAAATGTTTAAACTCTACAAAACAAAAGTTGAAAATCAACTTGGTAAAACCATTAAAATGGTTAGAAGTGATAGGGGTGGTAAATATGATGCACCATTAAATGAATTTTGTGCACAACATGGAATTATTCACCAAACTACAGTACCTTATTTTCCACAGCAAAATGGTATTGCTGAAAAGAAGAATAGAACCTTTAAAGAAATGATGAATGCCATATTACTAAGTTCAGGCTTACCACAGAACTTGTGGGGGGAAGCAATATTGTCTGCTAATTATGTTCTTAACAGAATACCCCACAAGAAAACCAACAACACTCCTTATGAATTGTGGAAAGGTCGACCGCCTTCCTACAAATACTTAAAAGTGTGGGAGTGTTTGGCAAAAGTTGAAGTTCCTATTCCTAAAAAAACTAAGATTGGACTAAAAATAGTAGATTGTGTGTTTATTGGTTATACTCAGAATAGTAGTGTATATCGGTTTCTGACTTATAAATCAGAAATACTGAATATAAATGTGAACACTATTATAGAGTCAAGGAATGCTGTGTTTTTTGAACATGTATTTTCTTACAAGAAATGACAGGAATTAAGTTCACAGAAAAGAACTTATGATTGTACACAAAGTCAAGAGACTAATGACAATCAAACACAAGAACTAATAATGGTCTCAACCAACAGGATTTAACTAATGATGAACCAAGACGAAGTAAGAGAGCGAGAACATCAAAATCCTTTGGTCTAGATTTTCTGACATACCTATTAGAAAATGAACCTCAAAGCTTTAAGGCAGCAATGACAGGTCCTGAAGCACCTTTGTGGAAAGAGGCTGTTAATAATGAAATTGAATCCATTATGCAAAATCACACTTGGGAATTTGTGGATCTTCCACCAGGTTCTAAACTTCTTGGATATAAATGGATATTCAAGAGAAAAATGAAAGCATATGGTTCAATTGACAAGTATAAAGCAAGACTTGTAGTAAAAGGTTACAGACAAAAGGAAGATCTGAACTATTTTGACACATATTCTCTTGTGACAAGAATAACATCCATTCGTATGCTTATTTCTATAGCAGCTTTGTTTAATTTAGAAATACATCAAATGGATGTTAAGACAGTTTTCTTAAACGGTGATCTAAATGAAGAGATCTATATGGATCAACCTGAAGGGTTTGTAGTACCAGGGCAAGAAAAGAAAGTTTGTCAGCTTGTAAAGTCTCTTTATGGATTAAAACAAGCACCAAAGCAATGGCATGAAAAATTTGATTATGCAATGCTTACTAATGGGTTTAAGATAAACGAATGTGATAAATACGTCTATGTTAAAAACACTGACCAATGATATGTCATTGTTTGTCTTTACGTAGATGACATGCTTATCATTAGAAGCAGTCACAACATGATCAAATTAACTAAGCAAATGCTTAACAAAAGATTTGATATGAAAGATATGGGGGTCGCAGATATTATATTAGGAATGAAAATTACTAAAACATTTGATGGATATGCGTTATCTCAATCTCATTATATTGAGAAAATTCTTGATAAATTTATCCAGGATGATATGAATTTAGCTAGAATACCTGTAGACGTCAATCTTTATTTATTGAAAAATAAAGGTGATGCAGTGTCTCAGTTAAAATACTCCCAAATCATTGGAAGCCTAATGTACCTAATGAATTGTACTCGTCCTGATATAGCTTATGCTATCAGTAAATTGAGTAGGTACACTAGTAACCCCGGAGAAGACCATTGGAAGGCGATCATTCGGGTTTTTAGATATCTAAGATTTATTCGTGATCATGGTTTGAACTTTACTCGATATCCAGCAGTACTCGAAAGTTATTGTTATGCCAATTGGATATCGGATACTAAAGATTCAAAATCCACTGGTGGATATGTCTTTACTCTGGGAGGCGCTGCTGTTTATTGGAAGTCCACGAAACAAACATGCATCGCACGATCCACAATAGAATCCGAGTTCATTGCTTTAGACAAAGCAGGAGAAGAAGCAGAATGGCTTCGTCACTTCTTAGAAGACATTCCAATGTGGCCAAAACTTGTGCTAGCTATTTGCATTCATTGTGATAGTCAATCTACAATAGGTAGGGCACAAAATCATATGTATAACGGTAAGTCACGACATATTTGTTGTCGACATAATACCGTAATGCAATTGTTGTCAAACGGAATAATCTCAATAGATTATATAAAATCTAAAGAGAATATTGCGGATCCGTTAACAAAAGGTTTGACAAAAGAGCTAGTGTATAGTTTATCGAAGGGGATGTGATTAAAGCCTATTACATAAGAGTCGTCATAATGGTAACCCTACTTATATGACTGGAGATCCCAAGAACTAAGTTTAAAGGGACAACTAAGTTATGTATGGCTCGCCAGAAATCACCAAGGGATTAAACTTCCCTACCCATTCCTATGGTGAGAGTGATATCTGCAACATATGTTGTCTGTAGGGGCATAAGGATAAGCTTTGCTTTTAATGATTACTTATATCTTAATTAAGGCATAAAATCAAGACGAGTATAAGGAGATACTCACAATAAGAATCACTTAAATGAGTGTCGAACTGGGGCCAGTTCTATGAGAATGAAAGATGCTAAATTCTCTAGAAACACTCATGAAAACCAGGAGTGTTCAAGGCCAAAGTGAACACAACAGTGAGAACCACGATGTGTTAGAAGATATTTTGTGTGAAATCTATTGTCTTGGCTTACACAAACGGCTAAACAATTCAAGGCATCGCTTCCATTGGTTAGCTAGTAAGTCCGATAGGTTATCACTAGGGAAGGTTCAAAGCCAAAAGCTACTTATCCTGATGCAAGATATTTTCGACTTATACTCTTTCGATAAAGTCTGCATATTGTTGCATTTCCGTTGTCATCAAATTCCATTCATGTGGGGGATTGTTGGAAATGGTTATAAAATTCTGGGTAAAACCATAATTTTTTCCTAAGTTTGGTCTATTATTTAGGTGGGACCCGTGCGTCGATTTTCGCGGGTCAAAGTGGTAATGCGTTCTATGCCGCGTTGTGATTCACGTGGTATATTTGATTGCTCAAAACCATTACCGAGTGAATGGGAAATTGAAGGCAAAGTATGCTCCATGGAAATAGAGTTTTGGTGGAAAATCCTTAAAGGTTTAAATAAGGCTTGTCCCACATTAATTTGGTGGGAAGTTTTGAATAGGTTTATAAGGCATGTGATTGGAACTTGGGGTGTGCCCCAAGGAATACCCAAGTGTTTTAGAGAAGGAGGTTATGGGCAAAATGAGCTAGACCCATTGGACCCAAAAATCACCACACACGCGCGCGCGTCGCCGCCTTCGGTCGGGCGGGCTGGGCTGGGCTGGGCTTGGGCGCGGGTGTGTGGTTGGGTTGGACTTGTTCGGCCCAATACTAACCTTTTTGAGTCAAAAACATTTGAATTAAATTTTATTTTTTGAAAAATAAAATCCAGAATTCAAATTAATTTCAGAATTAAACTGGTCCGGTTTTTTCCGAACACCCAAACAAGGTCCTTCCCGTTTTTATATGTTCAAATTCAAATCCATCCGAATTTCAAACCAAACAGTGCCTTAATCTGTTTAATTCAAATCGAACAGGTACTGTACATGTTTAATTCAAAATAGAAAGCCACCAATCCATCTATAAATAGATCAGCCCTCCATTTGGATTTCTACTCCAATTTTCGTACTCCATCTTTTGCTATAAATCTCTGCATTTTGCTGCATTTAATTTCTGAAAGAAAATAGTGTAAACACTTAGTGTGTTCGTTAGGCAAATAATTTGTAGTGCTACTATTGTTTGTAGTTGATCATTTCATCTTGGGAGATAGACGTCCACATTCTGAAAGCACCGTGGAGAGGACGAAGCTGTCTTAAGGACACAGTGTCAAACACTGGACTTGATCAGATTATTATTAAAGAATTAATCAAGTAAGTTATTTAATTTATTTTCGGTGTTATTATTATTATTTATTTAAATCAGATTTTAATTTTGTTTTTGTAACAAAATAAAATCTATTTTTATTTATTTATTTTTATTTCTAGTTTGATTTTTGTAATCAAGCAAATTCTCTCTTTTCCTTTATTTCTTTATATTCTGATTGTTGTTTAGTACACAACAGAATTTAATCTATTTAAATACAGTGAAAATTGTCCAACAGTTACTAACCTCTCAATCACTTTGGGGAAAGTAATGAATTATTTTGTCCTTTAATTTTAGTCTAATTTCTAAAGAAATTAGGAGTGCAATTTGCTAAAAAAAAAAATAGTTTGTGTAGGTTTTTTTTTTTTCCCAACCACCATAAGAAATCTAGTCATCAAATAAATCACAATTACATACAATCATGTGTTGCACTGCATGTTGCAACAGGTAGTTTTTTTTTCCCCAGTTTTAATAGGTCAAATCCACAACACTTATCAAATAAATCACAATTACATACCATCATGTGTTGCACTGCATGTTGCAACTGGTAGTTTTTTTCCCCCAGTTTTAATGGGTCAAATCCACAACACTTATCAAATAAATCACAATTACATACCATCATGTGTTGCACTGCATGTTGCAACTGGTAGTTTTTTTCCCCCAGTTTTAATGGGTCAAATCCACAACACTTATCAAATAAATCACAATTACATACAATCATGTGTTGCACTGCATGTTGCAACAGGTAGTTTTTTTTCCCCAGTTTTAATGGGTCAAATCCACAACACCTATTCGTCATTGGGGTTTAACATAAGAAACTAGGCTTTGTTTGACCATGCTTAATTTTAATAAAAAAAAATTACTATAACTTATCATATCACTTTCTTTATTTATTTTTATATATTTTTTCATAAAAAAATCAAAAAAATATTAAAATATTGAAGTGCCTTTAGGTACAGTGACTATTTCACTAATAATATACAAGTTAATAAATTTTACAATTTTTTCTTAGTTGTTCCAATCATATTATCCTGACGGGTTATATTTCAAATCTAAATATTTTATCCATATGTGCGCCACGTCTATTAGTAAAAACAATTAGGATAAATTATACAAGTGGTTCGTGTAATTTGTTTTACGTGTTATAATTTGGTTTGTATAGCTTCAATTGTATCAATTTTATTATTTAATTTTGTGCCTTATGTCAATTCAGTCTAATTAATAGTATCCATTAATAAATTTGATAAAAATCAAATTCATTCAAAACGGAATTGACGCTTTCAAATTAGTTACTAACCTCTCCATCACTTTGGAAAAAGTAATGAATTATTTTATCCTTTGATTTTAGTCTAATTTTTAAAAGGTAGTTATCAATTTAATTAAATTAATAAAATATAAAAAATTAAGAATAATTAGCGTAATTAAAACTACAGAAATTAGGAGTGTAATTTGCCAAAAAAAAAATTTAGTTTGTGTAGTTTTTTTTAATTTTTAATTTTTTATTCAACTACTATAAGAAATCTAGTCATCAAATAAGTCACAATTACATGCAATCATGTGTTGCACTGCATGTTGCAACAGGTAGTTTTTTCCCCCCCAGTTTTAATGGGTCAAATCCACAGCACTTTTTCTTCATTGGGGTTTAATGTAAGAAATCAGGCTTCCTTTGCCGACGTTCAATTTTAATAAATAAAAAAAATTACTATAAATTATCACATTACACTTTTTATTTTTTTATGTTTTTTTTCAATAAAAATGTGTGAGTGAAATTCCGATCACACTGTCCTCCTTAGTGAATCAGCTGTAGAACACAGGCAGAATAGATGGCTCCCTGCAATCTGCACAGAAAGAAAAGGCTCCGGCGGTGGTTCTTCCACCCGGGGGAACTCCGACGATCAAGTCAGTCTCAATATCTCTCAAAGATAATACAAGTGCTTAAATTACTGCTCAAAACTACAAATTGCGTACCTTAGACCCGCCGGGGGTGCCCTTCTTTTATAGTCTTTCTCTGTCCTACTCCCACTAGAAGTCTCACTTCTATGGACTCTCATTCAGTACTTACTCTGGACTCTACAAGAGATAAGGATAGACTCCCTAAGAATACTATCCTTATCCATCTTGAAGCCTTTCTTCATTCTAGGACTCTTGCCCCTTATCTGATCATCTCGGATTCCGATATCTTCGACGGTAACCCCGGACTCCTGTATTCTCGCAGATAACCTCGGCAACTCTGAGATAACCTCGGCGTAACTACCACGGCACGCGGAACCTCGGCTAACACTTCGGTGTCATCTCGGCCACGTGTTGGTATTCAGAAAATACATCCCCACAACTGCCCCCTAGGTTCTATCACCTCGGTGTTCTGAGATGATGGAACCTACATTTGAACTTCTTTCTCGTATATCGGCTTAAGAACTTATAGCCGAGATCATCTATTCCAGGCCGAAATGTCTTCTTTTCAAGAACAAGAATTCACACGAACTCCCCCAAGTGCATGAGCTGTCATGCATCATTTTTCAACCGTTCTCCTAACGCGTTTTACCCTTATTGGTCCGTGCTGGGGACGCGCCTGTAGGCCGTCTTTTCTCTGCTTGCGCCGTCTGACGCGTGCGTTGCCCTAGGCACAATAATTACCCTATTTTTGCCGCCGTTTCACCTTTTGAACAAAAACATTTGCCTCTCTCTCTTCATTCTTTACTTGTTGCATTCGAGTTTTCCCTACTTTCTCTCTCTCCGAACTTTCCCAAATCCGCCATTGCTCTTGCTCTAAGCTCTGCAACTGGTTTTATTCCTCCATTCTTGCGAAGCTTTGGCCACTGTTGCCTCTGTCGTCTGATCTCGGCGATACTCACTCCGGCCTTCATCTTTTCTGGTAAGCAACTGGCTTTTCTCCTCTAGTTCTTGATTTTTTCTGGAACTTCTTGCTACTTGACTGTTCTGCTCACTATTTGATTTGTGAATCGTTCATCTGAGTGTGTATTATTCCCTGGTTCTTGCATATGTTATGAACACTTGCACTGTTGCACCTCTTGTTCTTGGTCTTCCACCCTTTGTGTTCTTGAATCTGAGGCTTCGTTTTTGCTTTTCTGTTTTCCAAATTTCTGTCCTTCATACTCGTTCTTCGTAGATTTAGGTTTGGGATTTGTCTATAGAACCTTTAATTCTTAGGGAAAACTGCAACAATCTTTTGCCAGTATTCACCAAGGTTTAAGCCGAGGTACCAGTAACCCTTCAAGATCACACTGTTTCTGTAGCCAAGTGCCTTTGCTCCAAAAGCCATGGGTATGTGGAGACACAAAGTAAATTCCCCAACCAAACTCGAATTCTTTAGGCAAGAGTTCTCTATCCCTGCCGATGTTCACCTTAGGCTAGCTGGGGATGACGATTCCATTATGCCTACTGACAATACAATGCCCTTTCCCGTTATAGCGTTTATTGAGTGTGGACTTCGGCTCCCACTTAATCCCCTTTTTCGTGAAGTTCTCCACTACTACACTTTGAACCCTATGCAACTCACCATCAACTCCTACAGGATACTTAACGGTATAATAGCCTTAGCTCAACAGGAGAATGTTAGAATTACTCTCGTCGACATCCAATTCTGTTACACTATGTGCGCTCTCAATCTGAAAGAAAAGGGCTTTGTATATTACCTTAAGCCAAGGTCTACCGAATTTAAAATTGTAGCCGACCTTCCTGACTCCAACAAAGGTGCTGGGGATGACTACCTTATTGCATCTGGTAACTGGGAGTTTGGCCCAGATGAGGAAGTCCATCTCTACCCTCTTCCCCGAACAGTTAAAGAGGGCAAGGGTAAGAGCCCAGCGTCAATTACTTAGCTGTTGTTTGTTTTTCTCCAAGTATACAAGAGTTTTTATTTGTTTCTGATGTTGTGCTCCTTGTTGCAGACGTTCGTAAGCCTCCCAAAAATTTTCACCAGTCTTACTTCCTCGGCAAAGACTTAAAGAAGCTTCTGGATCTTCCTATCCAAAAGCGAAAAGCTCCAGTCTTACTGAATTTCATCCCAACACACAGATCAACTCTTCCCGACGTTCCAAGAAAGAAGAAAAAGAGCTCCTCTTCTCTTACTGTAGTAACTCAAACCGCATCCACATCTCGGACTGATCAAGGTTCAACTTCTGATCCAGCCGATCATCCTTCAACCTCGGCACCATACTTGGTACCGATTTCTGAAAGAAAGCGTCGGCGACGTCTTGTAAAAACTGCCGAAATGGTTCGCCCGAGACCTGTCGCCCAAGACCTTCTGGCCGACCTACCAGACGATGTTGATGCCATTCCGACCCAACCGATGCCCCCACCAAAACCCAGACGAATAAAGAAGGCTCTGCCAAAGACCAAGGCTACTGATGCTGAAGCCGAGGACGCTATACCCATCTCTCCACTGGCCGAGAACATGAAGAATGCTTCCTCCTCGGCTAAAAGGTCTGCTGAAACTCAACCAGCAGAGCCACAAAAATCAAAGAGGCCGAAGTCTTCTTCTGGCACAACTTCAAGATCCAAAGTGCCCAATGTCCCTTGGACACCTGCAATCACTCTGGAGAACGAGCCAGTCTTGGCTAGTGACAGTGCTGATGACATAAACATTGGCGTTGCACTAAGCACAGCCCTTCTTCTCCCAGGCGATCTTGAAAAGAACGCCGAGATGAGTGAGTTTGAAAATTACGCCTTTATGCTCCAGCATAGCGTTCAGGTCAGTGTCTTTTACTTGTTGACTTGTTCTTATCTTTTTCATACTTGCAGAGTTCTGTAATTAACTTTTTGCGTCTGTGTTTCTTTTAGGCGATCCAGCATGCACACTCCTTCTCCATGCAGTCCTTCGAGACTAGGGAGAAGTTGAATGACTTGAAGAAGGAATTTACAAGCCTTCAAAAGATAAATAAAAGTCTTCAAGCAAAAATGAAGAAATTAGAAGATTAGGCCGAGGCTACTACCAAAGCCCAAACACTAGCCGAAGAAAAGGCTGAATCTTTAGAGGCCATTAAAAATGTTGCTGAGGCTCAGAAGAAAGAGGCTGAGGGGAAAGCAGCTCAGGCCGAGAAGGAGCTCGCGGATGCCTTGGCCACGAAGTCGGCTGAAATGAAAAAAGTTGATGAAAAGGCTTACGCCCAGGGCGTAGCCGATGTCACTGAAGACTACAAGCTCCAAGTCAGGCAGGCATGCAATAAGGGATTTTCCCTGGGTTGGATGTCCCTGGCGAAGAAGCTTGATCTTCCTGCTGACTCACCCTGGCGCAAGGCTGAAGCCATTCCTTTGCCGTTTCCTCCTCCTCCTCCTCCAAGTCAGACTGAGGAGGAAGCTGAATCTGAATCCCAGGCTGAGGATGAGGATGAAGACAACAATGATGATGAAGCCTTGGTGAGGAAATCCAAGGATGCCACTAAGACCAAGTCACCTCCTCAGGGTGATCAAGTCCTGGACTTAACCCAAGAGGAGGACGAGGAGGTTGAGATGGTGCCCAAGGAGGCGAACTCAGTTCACTTATCATCTGACCTTCTTTTGGCTGAGAGAAATGTTGAAACAACTCTTGCCGAGATTGATGCCGAGATAGCGGCAGACAAGGAGAGCGAGGTTGCGGTTCAAAAAGATGCCGAGGTCGTGCTCCCAGAGACTACCGATGTCCAGATCTAGAATGTTCCTGAAGCTGAAGAATCATAACTTTTTTCCTTTATCTTTTGTACTTTGTTTCTTTTCTTTGCTCTTGTTAATGTTCCCTGAATAATGTAAGCTTCTTCTTTATGGCCGATGTGCCTTTCTTTGTGGCTTTAGAACAATTTACTTCTGCTAGGCCATTGTGCCTCCTTTATATACAACTGTTTCTCTTTGAATGCTGTAGTCTTTAATTTCTCTTCTTTGCTTCTGTTTGATTCTATACTTAGAATATTTTGCATGATTTATATAAATCTTCCTTCGCTTAATCTCCTCGGGGTTACATACCTCGGGCATGTTTACCTGAAGATTTACCTCGGCTAGGACTTCACCTGTGAACTTTTCATAAACTTCAACAAGTATAAAGCGTATAAACTTAATTCAACTTCATCTTGTAAATTGCTACAAATTTCAACAAGTGAAGGTAAACAATTATATCGGCTTAGCTTTAACTTGTAAATTGCTACAAATTTCAACAAGTAAAGATAAGGAATTTATCGGCTTAACTTTAACTTGTAAATTGCTACAAATTTCAACAAGTAAAGATAAGGAATTATCTCGGCTTAACTTCGGTTAAACTTAATTTCTGTTCACCTCCGGTTAAACTTTATCTTAGATTTAACTACTGTTAAACATCTCGGCTTAACTTCGGTTAGGCATTACTGTCTTCTATCTGCCCCCAATGTGAACCTAAGTTCCACTTGGGTTCTCATTGTTCAAAAGACAACGTTATGCATCGTTTTATAGGTTCTGAAAAATTCTGCTAAGATTTTATTGATCATATCGGCAAAAAATCAAAGAACATCTAATGATAGAAAAACTTTAAATTACAAGTGTTCCACGGTCTAGGCAATGCTTTGCCCTCATTATCTTCGAGCCGATATGCCCCATTTCCTAACACCGAAGTAATTCTGTAGGGTCCTTCCCAGTTTGGGCCAAGCTTGCCCTCTCTGGGATCCTTCTTATTGCCGACGACTTTTCTCAAGACTAAGTCGTTGACTTGAAAATCCCTTGGATTGACCTTCTTGTTGTAAGCTTTGGCAAGCTGTTGCTGGTATGCTGCAAGCTGGATTGCAGCTTTCTGTCTTCTTACCTCCAGTAGATCCAGATCTCGGGCTAAGAGCACATCATTAGACCCGTTCTCAACTCCCTGGGTTCTGATCCCTGGGATGCCGATCTCCAATGGAATGACTGCTTCGGTGCCATAAGCCATGGCGAAGGGGGATTCCCCTGTTGATCTCCTCGGCGTAGTACGATATGCCCAGAGCACATTGGGCAATTCTTCTACCCACTTTCCTTTTGCTGCCTGCAGCCTCTTCTTTATTCCGTCTAGAATTACTTTGTTGGATGCTTCGGCTTGCCCATTACTTTGGGGAAAGCTTGGTGTTGAAAAGTAATTCTTTATCTTGAACTTTGCACAAAAATTCTTGATAAGGTTGCTGTCAAACTGCGTTCCGTTGTCGGCAACAATTGCTCTTGGAATCCCAAATCTGGTGATGATGTTCTTCCAGATGAAGTTCTTTACATCCACATCTCGGATTTTGGCGAGAGGCTCTGCTTCTATCCACTTTGTGAAGTAGTCTGTTGCCACTAGTAGGTACTTCCGCTGCCCAGTTGCTTGGGGCAATTGCCCAACGAGATCCATGCCCCATTGGGCAAATGGCCAAGGGCTGGAAACCGGGTTCAGGTCGGCAGCTGGCTGATGTATCAAAGGTGCAAACCTCTGGCACTGTTCGCACTTCTTCACATAGGCTTCTGCATCTTTTTGCATATAGGGCCACCAATACCCCTAGGTAATGGCCCTGTGAGCTAACGATCTGCCCCCTGCGTGGCTTCCACAAACTCCTTCATGAATTTCGTATAGAAAATCCTCGACCTGAAGAGGGTGTACACACCTTAAAAGAGGTCCAGTGAAGGATCTTCTGTAGAGATGTCCTTCTGCTGTCAGACTGAATCTTGCCGACTTCAATCTGATCTTGTGTGCTTCCTTTCGATCTTCTGGCAGCTTTCCCTCTTTTAGGAATGCAATAATTGCATCCATCCAGCTTGGTCCCATGTCCACACATAATGCCTCTTGCATCGTGTTCGGTGGCTCTATGCTCGGGCCTTCTAGGTAATCGATCATTATTGTCCTTGTCTTTCCGGTTTGCATTGAACTTGCTAAATTGGCCAACGCATCGGCGTGGCTGTTATCATCTCGGCTAACCTGAAGAAGTCGGCAGTCTTGGAACATGTCTGCCAGCCTGATGACTTCTTTTGCGTATGCCGACATCCTTTCATCTCGGGCAGCAAACTCTCCTGTAGTTTGATTCACTATAAGTTGTGAGTCACAAAAAACTATTACCTCATCTGCCTCTGCTATTACTGCCAGCTTCAGTCCAGCAATCAATGCTTCATATTCCGCCTCATTGTTCGAGGCTTTGAACCCCAGTCGAATAGACTGCTCCAATATCTCCCCATCGGGGGAAATTAACACTACTCCTGCCCCTGCCCCCTGCCGGTTTGAGCTCCCATCAACAAAAAGTTGAAAGGAGTCGCCGATGTAAATGCTGCAGGGTCTGAGTTTTTCCTTCCTTGGTTCTTTAGCCTTTGGCTGGGCTTCTCCTTCCCTGTTTGGACATCGTTCATCTCGGCTCAACGGAGCCCGATGTTCGATGCATTCTGGCGAGAACTCGGCCACGAAGTCGGCCAAGACTTGGCCCTTGATTGCTGTTTTCGGCCTGAACTCCAGGTCGTATTGGCCCAAAACTACGGCCCATCTTGCTATTCTTCCAGTTAAGTCTCCTTGTTGCAACAAGGACTTCAGTGGGTGCTCTGTCAGAACCACTATCTTGTGAGCCTGAAAGTAATGGTTTAGCTTCTTTGAGGCCATTACCAAGGCCAGCATCAATTTCTCCAATGGTAGATACCTTGTTTCTGTATCGGCCAAGGTTTTACTCACATAGTAAACAGCTTTCTGCTCTCCCTTCTCTTCTCGAATTATCACCGCACTTACTGCGTGCTTAGAAACTGCTAAGTATAGAAACAGCTCCTCCCCAGGTTGAGGTGTTGAGAGGACTGGAGCCGTGGTAAGATATTTCTTCAGGTCGGCCAGAGCGGCTTCACATTCCTCTGTCCATAGAAAATCCGCGGCCTTTTTCACCAGTTTGAAAAAAGGTTTACATTTGTCCGAACTTCGGCTTATGAACCTGTTTAGGGCTGCGGCCCTTCCAGTAAGCATTTGAACCTGTTTAGCCGATGTCGGACTTTGTAATTCCAGGATGGCCTTGTTCTGATCTGGGCTGGCTTCAATTCCCCTTCTAGTCACTAGATATCCCAAGAACTTATCGGATCCGATTCCAAACGCGCATTTCGATGCGTTTAGTCGGAGCCGATATGTTTTGAGTATGTCAAAGACCTCTTTTAGGTCAGCAAGATGATCCTTTGGTTCCTTGGTCTTCACGACCATGTCATCAATATAGACTTCTATTGTTCGGCCAATCAAGTGTTTGAACATCTTAGTTACCAGCCTTTGGTAAGTTGCTCCTGCGTTCTTCAACCCGAAAGGCATGACTCTGTAACAATACAGAGCTTTGGGAGTGATAAACGCTGTCTTCTCTTCATCCGGGGGGTACATGGCTATCTGGTGATACCCCCTATATGCATCCAAGAAGCTCATTCTTCCATGTCCCGACATGGCGTCTACCAACTGGTCGATCTTTGGCAGAGGGAAGCTGTCTTTGGGACAAGCTTTGTTCAAGTTTGTAAAATCTACGCAGACCCTCCACTTGCCATTCTTCTTCTTTACTACCACGGTATTTGACAACCATGTCGGATAATTGGCTTCTCTAATGGCCTTGGCCTCCAGAAGTCTGTCCACCTCCTCCTCCACTGCTTCGACGTGCATCAACGTCGGTCTTCGGGCTCGTTGTATTACAGGTTTGGCCGACCTGTCAACGTTGAGTCTGTGACATGTGACCTCGGGGTCAATGCTAGGCATTTCATAAGGTGTCCAGGCGAACACCTCAATATTCTTCCTCAGAAAGGCTTCCAGCTCCCTTTCCTCTTCTTCGGCCAATCCTGTGCCGAGAAGAAAGAAACGTTCTTCATCGCCTTTCTGGACGAAGATCTTCTTCAATGCTTCTTCACTTTTCTCGGTCGGCTCCTTGCCGACATCATCCAGGACCTTCATGTCCTCTTTTTCAACTTCTGCCTTCTCTGGTTCCCGAATGCTGCAGGTTAACTTCATTGCTGCCATGGAGCAATTTTTCGCCTGCAACTGATCTCCTCTAACTTCCTCAATCCCATGTTCTGTTAGGAACCGTAGCAGTTGATGCAATGTTGAGGGAACTGCCCCCATTGCATGCAACCACGGCCTCCCTAAGATGATGTTGTAAGGCGAGGGCGTGTCAATCACAATGAATTCTGTCTTGATCTTCTTCGTGCCAGCTTGTACTTCCAGGCTTGTTGCGCCTGATGGCCATGTCGGCGTTCCATTGAAGCCGACTATCGGGCCGTTCGACTGATCCATGTCATCAGGGTGAAGGCCTAGCTCCTTGTAACATCTGACATACATGATGTCGCAGGAGCTGCCTTGATCAATCAAGATGCGTTTCACCTGGCATTCCCCAACCTGGAGGGATACTACCAAGGCATCATTGTGCGGGTGCTGAACCATATCTAGGTCGGCTTCTGTGAAAACTATCATCTGTCCTTGGCATTCTTCAGGCCGAGGTCTTTTTAGTCCGACCTGGTTGACGTGCTGTAGGTGTCTTACCCTCTGTGTCTCCCCCCGTATGTCGTTTTCATTCACCTTTGAGTAGATCACATTAACCACCCGAGGTCCGCCTGCCTGTGGTTGCTGTGCTGGCGGTGGCGGGGCTGCTGGTGCTTGAGGCAATCGTGCCTGTTCCTCCCTCGTTTTGGCCTCATCCACAAGGTCTCTCAGATGGCCTTGCCTCACCAAATCTTCTAAGTGTGCCTTAAGGGCTCTGCAACCCTGAGTTGGGTGCCCCTCCTCATTGTGGTAGGCACAACGCCTACCAAGGTTTCTTCCCATAAATTCTCCTGGTGCCCTTGCCGGCGCCCTGAAGTAGGGCTGATTCCGAATTTGATCAAGGACTTTGTGGAGCGGAATTCGGAACACCGTTGTCACTGCCTGCTTGGCCCTCAACTCTGTCTCCTGTTTGTTGGGTCCGTTGTTACCTCGGCCTCGCTTCGGCGAGCCGTTGACTTTTTCTGTCTTTGTCTCCTTATTCCCCGATGTATCTTCCTCGGCTCTGGCATACTTCTCGATTCTCGCCATGAGCTCTTCCATGCTTTTCGGCAAGGTTTTTGCCAAAGACTTCCGCAGTGGACAGTCATCCTTCAGGCCGTTCTTGAAAGAGACGACCGCCACCTCCTGATTGCATTCAGGTATACGATTGAATACCTCATAGTACCGCTTTGCATAGGCCCTAAGGCTTTCATCTTTGCCGATCTTCAGAGCCATCAATGCATCCACCCTCAATGGCTGCAACTTGTTTGTTATGAACCTGGCCACAAACATCTCGGCCAGGCCTTCCCAATTCTTCACGCTCCCCTTCGGTAATTTGTGGAACCAATCCGATGCAATCTCCCCAAAGGATGAAGGGAACACTTTGCAGAGCAACGACTCGTTCCCACTATATAATGCCATTGAATTCAAAAATAATCCAACATGGAAGTTAGGGTCTGACTTACCATCATATATCTGGAACCTCGGCATACTGAATCTTTCGGCGCGACGAATCTGTCCAATTCCACTGAGAATGGTGTCCTCGGCTTAACCGAGGAGGTCACTTCGACTCCGGCATTCTCTTGCTTCCTCTTGAGGTAATCTCTCAAGTCCTCTTTACTTCTTCTTGGAGCCCAGCTGTCTTTGGACTTCAGCCTTTTCGGCGCACTACTCTCGGCCTCGTGGTGGCCTCTTTTCGATCCTTCCCCGCAGGATGCGTCGAAACACAATACCCGCCCCTGAACATGCCGATGTTCTTTGGGGTCTGCCTCATTCTCATAATATGTCCTTCGGGACTCTTCTCTCCTCGGCTCTTCTCGGCCGACCTCCCTGGAGGGTCGGTGAGAGTGCCTTCCACTTCTCGTGTGCTAAGGGGCTTCGGGGATCTTTTTCCGCCCCTTTTTCTGGGCGTTTGCTGCTGGCATTGGTGTGTCCTATAGCGGGTAGGGCGGCTGCATTACGTTATTTTGCATCATGAAGTTGACGACCGATTGAAGGTCTGCCAACTTGTTTGCCATCTCCTTTACTTCTTCGTCCCTCCTCAGGCATCTGTCTTTCCAGGTCTGGAGGTCATCCTCATTATAGTATTTTCCCCGATCCGCTTTCTTTGCTGTGTCGCCATCTCGGCCGACGCTTTTCTCTGCGTGATTCTGATCACGAGTTTCTTCGTTGTGGTTGTCTCCTTCGACATCAAGGTCGATAGGCCTGCCACTCCCAGCGGGAGCGTCGTCCCCAATCTTTTCCTTCTGCGTGTTACTGGCCATCTACTCTTCTTTCGTTCCCACAGACGGCGCCAAATTGTGTGAGTGAAATTCCGATCACACTGCCCTCCTTAGTGAATCAGCTGTAGAACACAGGCAGAATAGATGGCTCCCTGCAATCTGCACAGAAAGAAAAGGCTCCGCGCGGTGGCTCTTCCACCCGGGGGAACTCCGACGATCAAGTCAGTCTCAATATCTCTCAAAGATAATACAAGTGCTTAAATTACTGCTCAAAACTACAAATTGCGTACCTTAGACCCGCCGGGGGTGCCCTTCTTTTATAGTCTTTCTCTGTCCTACTCCCACTAGAAGTCTCACTTCTATGGACTCTCATTCAGTACTTACTCTGGACTCTACAAGAGATAAGGATAGACTCCCTAAGAATACTATCCTTATCCATCTTGAAGTCTTTCTTCATTCTAGGACTCTTGCCCCTTATCTGATCATCTCGGATTCCGATATCTTCGGCGGTAACCCCGGACTCCTGTATTCTCGCAGATAACCTCGGCAACTCTGAGATAACCTCGGCGTAACTACCACGGCACGCGGAACCTCGGTTGACACTTCGGTGTCATCTCGGCCACGTGTTGGTATTCAGAAAATACATCCCCACAAAAAAATCAAAAAATATTAAAATAATGAAGTGCCTTTAGGCACAGTGACTATTTCACTAATAATATACAAGTTAACAAATTTTACAATTTTTTCTTAGTTGTTCCAATCATATTATCCTGACGGGTTATATTTCAAATCTAAATGTTTTATCCATATGTGTGCCACGTCTATTAGTAAAAAAAATTTAGGATAAATTATACAAGCGGTTCATGTAATTTGTTTTCTGTGTCATAATTTGATTCGTATAATTTCAATTGTATCGATTTTATTATTTAATTTTGTACATAATGTCAATTTACCCTAATTGATAGTATATGTTAAGAAATTTGATAAAAATCAAATTCATTCAAATGGAATTGACGATTTCAAATTAATTGCTAACCTTTCAATCCCTTTGGGGAAAATTATTTTATCCTTTGATTTTTGTCTAATTTCTAAAAGGTAGTTATCAATTGAATTAAATTAATAAAATATAAAAAATTAAGAATAATATTAGTGTAATTAAAACTAGAGAAATTAGGAGTGTAATTTGCTAAAAAAATTTGTGTAGTTTTTATTTTTTATTTTTATTATTCAACTACTATAAGAAATCTAGACTTGGTTTGGGATGATCTAAATAAGTGTACTTTTTGACTTTTTATGAAATATGGGTTGGGTATGAGTTGGGTTTGAAGTGATGTGTTAGAGAGGTGATGTGATTTAAATAAGATGATGTGACTTAAATAAGATAGTGACTTTTTAACTTTTTATCTTTTTTAGATCATACCAAACAAGGCCTAGTCATCGAATATATCACAAGTATATACAATCATGTCATTGCATGTTGCAACAGGTAGTTTTTTTTCCCCCAGTTTTAATGGGTCAAATCCACAAGACTTTTTCTTCATTGGCGTTTAACTTAAGAAATTAGGTTTCGTTTGACCATGCTCAATTTGAATTAAAAAAATCATTATAAATTATTATATTAATTTTTTTATATTTTTTTATAAAAAAATAAAAAAATATTAAAATAATTTATTCTGAGATGAGGCATAGTCATCAAATAAATCAAAATTATACCATCATGTGTTGCATGTTACAAAAGGTTTAGCCTCCCCCCCAGTTTTAATGGGTCAAATCCACAACACTTTTTCTTCATTGGAGTTTAACAGCTACGATGACATGATAGCAGATCTTCCGCTAGTCTCTCTAATATTCTCTGGAATGAAGAGCGATATGGGAATGAGATTTTCAAGAAGACTTTTTCTTTTTTCTTTTTTAATTGTGTAGTAGACGTTTAATTATTACAAATTCTCACTTATTTTCTTCTCTGCGTTAATATATGCAATTAATTACATTACTACAACCATTGTTTAGTTATTATTATTATTATTATTAGAAAAAATTATTAAAAAACTTCAACATCTGACCTTTGTAACACAATGAATTTTTAATTTTATAAATTTAAATTTAAATCTTAATCTTTTGATTTGTTTTCAAACTAAATTATTTGTTTATTTTGTTAAGTAAAATTGACAAAAAAATAATATTTGATCATTAAACTTAATGTAGATGTACATAAAATATCTAAAGTACCATTTTTCATATCATTTTTCTATCAATTTTTTTTAACAAAAATAGACATAATTTAATTGAAAACAAATTTTAAAAAATTAAGATTTAAATTAATAAAATTAAAAACTCAAAAATTATTTGATTATAAGTATCAAATTTTTTATTTATTTAAATGGTAAACTACACTAACACCTCCTGAGATTTGGTCCAATTACATTTCACCCCTTGACATTCTGGAAATTGCATTTCCACTCTTGCAATTAATAGTCTCATTTCATAAACTCCCCTACTTATATAAAAGACAACAACTTCTTATAGGAAATCACACTGGAAAAAAAAAAAAAAATAAAGCAAAGAAAAGAAAAAAAAGTAGAGAAAGTAAAGCAAAACAAGAAAAGAGAGAGTGCATGAATTCAATATCTTCATTCTGTTTAAAAAAT